>JANHZT010002212.1:18861-39064 GCA_032468215.1 Stegonotus admiraltiensis | reverse complement strand
CTATGGGCCAAACTGTTTAATATTTTTAATTGGTTTTTAATCTTTGTAGGGTTTTTTTTTTACGTTGGCTGTTCACCACCCTGAGTCCTTATTGGAGAAGGGCGGAATACAAATTGAATCAATCAATCAATCAATCAATCAATCAATTTGAATTTATTTACATATGAGGAAAATAAAATAATAATTGTTTCTTTTACACTAAATGCAAGCTAAAGAACTTCAAAAATTCCATTGTATGGGCCATAATTTAGCTTGTTGTATGAATTGGTATATTTGTCTTTGGGCCTGAGCTCTAGGTCTCATGACTAGATAGCAGTGCTGAACTTTCACAAATATCTCCTTCAATTGATAAACCTAGAGACAAAGAATGCAAAAACAAAATAATAAAATTATCTCATCCATTTTATATTTTATAATTCACATAATTATAACTGAGCTAATATATAAATACTACATCAGATGCCGTTTTGTACATATCAAAAAGTTTACTTTCAGGCATACAGTAAAGATATTCACTCTGCCTTTTCAAGATTATTTTGCAAAGTTTGAAATCTTTTCTTTTTATTCTATCAATCTTTGTTATAATTTAGAGTTAATAGAATACATTCAGATAATAAACTAAAGGGTTTTTTAAAATGATATTCTTTCTGATTGCAGTTGAAGTTAAACTGCAAATACAATGAAGTTTTAAAAATACTGTAGAGGAGCTTGATAGAACTATAGAACAGTGAAAGAATTTAGAAATCAGTATTGTATTAAGATTGTCTAATAGAGTGATACAGGTTCAATCTATAATCGAGAAATCTTGAGTCTCAATTACATTTCAGAATGAACTCTGTTCAATATGAGTAATGCAAACATGAAACGCTTTGAATATTTAGGAGGAATGTGTGCAATAGAATATAATGAATACCTGAACTTGTGTAATAAAAATTGGTATGGCTATATCTAGCACTGTATAGCAAATGTTCTTTATTGTACAGTCAAGGAGATTATGATTATGTTGTAGACTTTTCACAACAAGTTATTCTTTTCAATCAATGTTGAAGGACAACATGACAAGGAAATTGAAAGAACTGTTTCATTTTCAGAATGAAAATGAAATGCTCTCGGCATGTATCATATAGCATATAGAGTGCTATTGAGTTGTTATAGGCATATGAAATTATCTAATTTTGAGTAATGGCACAACTCACAGTTGTAAAAGGCATCCAGGTCTCTGCCAAAAACTTCCTTAACTTAGACAAAAAAATTCATTTGCAATTAAAGGGCAACTTCTGAATCCAAACCCACATCTAACTGAATCACTCTACTACTTTTGAAAATATAACAATGTTGGAATACAAGATTATTCTATTTTGCAAATTCAAAGCTATTTTTAAAGTTTTGAAAAAAAAAACCCCATGAAAAATTGAAGTGACTAATATCTCTCTTGCAATGTGGAATATAAAATCCATAAATAGTGCTTTCTATATCACTTGGGATATTTTTCTATTAAATAATGTCCAAAACCAACTACAGATTTAAGACACTTGTAATTTATTTCTATATTATTGCTCACAAAATGGTGACCAGCAACATGGAGAAAACTTGCTCTCACTATCAACTTCTCTAGTGGTTGAACTCCAAATAGCTATTAATTATAGAAGATTTAGAAAATAATGCAAAAGAACAATTAGAGGTAATGTTGAGTGGGGTGTATGTGAGTATATGATTTTATTTTGTTTGTTTGATTGGTTTCTGGTTTTCAAACAATAATTGATGTTGCTAATATTTATATTATTTTAATATTAATCCAACTTTATAAATAAATATAGTATATAAGCATAATAATAATTTTGAGAACACACACACATATAGAAAAAGCACGAGGGAGGGGGGAGGGAGAGAGAGAAAGCGAGCACTATTGTCTGTGCTGGGAATTGGAGTACAAATTTAAAATCATTTCATACAATTATATCTTTTAACACAAGCTCCAGATTCAGAATACAAAACATTGCATGCTATGTTATTAGCAATAACAATTTATTACATTTTACAAAAAATTAAAATATATACTGCACAATGTTTTATTTAATTAACAAAGGGGAAAATTTTAGTCACTAGATCTATTTTAACAGTCATAAAATATTATTTTAAAACCTTATTTTTGGATGCCAATGAAGTGTGTTTATTATTGTAAGGAAGACATAATCTATTATAATATATAAAAATTTCATCAAAGCAGTAATTTCTAACTTGTATACATCAATACTATGTTTATAAACCCTGTATTGGCAAAGAGCCTCTGTACTGCTGCTCTTGAAGAGAAGGAAGCCCCATTTTTATTCTTTATAAAAACTGTAAATCAAAAGTATATGTTGTTATTCTATAAACTGCTCTTTAGAATGTAATGTTTAATAATATTTGATATTTTAAAGCTGACTATACTTTATTCTTTAAAATGTCATTGTATTATACTTGTTAAACAATTTACTTTTTTAAAGTATTTACTTATTGCTAATACTTTGAAATATGGAAAATAAATAATTGTAATAAGCATATATTTTAGTCCAATTCCAAATTCTAATGAATCATTCAGGAATGTTGAGACAATAAGACAATTCAATATTTCAAATTCAAACTGAATAAAGTTAGACAATGTTGATTATTAAATTCCAACTTTAAAGTCATACAGATAATGATTAGCCTACAATTCTAACAATACAGTTTATGTGTTATGAATTTATTTTTAAATGTGTTCTTTTTACAAAAGAATATTTTACAGTAGGCCATTTGGCATGACAAAACAGTTAATAAAAGGAGCATACATATTGCAAAAGGATTTAATATCAAAATTTTAATTTCCTCATTCTTTGTTTTATATTTTGCTGTAGTTTCAGCTTATTATGTATATTCCATATGTTGTGATGACATATATGCACACATGTAAAAAGCTATTTTTGTGTATATGCTCTGTTTATTGTGAGTCTTTAGCGCCATGGATAATATTTATTTCAATAAACTCCAGACCTTTAATAATAGCTTTTCTGATAACTCCTTTCATTATTGTCTTCTGTGCATAGTTAAAATATTTTAATCAATCTATTTTAGCTGTATATTCCAGTATGTTTCTGAAATAAGGTGGATGGAGAACATAACTTTCTCCTTATTTTAATTAGTGTTGCACGAGTGGCAGATCCATCCTTCAGCTTCTCCTAATACTACATCTCTTATGCTTATTTTCCTAATCCAAATCTCTACTTTTAAAACAATTATTTTAAAAAGTATATAATAGAAATTGAATTTGATGAGACAGATTTAAATTCACACATTTTCTTGTCATGGAATGATTCTTTTTTCTTATGTAATGGTTCGGATCTTTTTCAACTAAAATGAAACTAAATCTTAAGTACTTCTTCCACTGCATAATAGCTGGGCCATTCATGTCTTGCATAAGAGTCTATAAAAGCTTTTTTTCACAAATGGAAACATGAGAATTGTTACACAGTTTTCAATCTGACTGTTAAAACCTTTATTGCAGGCTTTTGTGCAAAAGTTAAGAAACAGGAAAATATGGGTTTTTTTAAATCCAACTTTTACTGCTAAAATTTGTGCAAAGAAGTGGAATTATTTCATTTTACCATTTATCTCCTGTGAGAAATACATGCATGCACTAACACACATTAATTGAAATTTCAAATGGTATTCAAGGATTAATAACCTTTTAAAGCTTAAGAGTCTGTTTGGAATAATGTTTCTAATATAAATAGGCGCCTGCAATGTTCTATAGAAACATAACTCATCTGTTCAAATTTTTCTGCAATTCATCTTCATAAAAGTTGAAATAGAGCACCTGCACTATTTGATGATGAAGACAATAGTCGGCATATATGACATTTCAAAAAGTGACAAAGCAGCAAAGAGCTTATATTTTAATTATGAGGTTAGTAAAATTATAAAAGTATACAAGCTAGGTACTACAAAACAATTCTATATACATTCATTTGACAGTAAATCTTTCATAGTCAATACAATTATTCTTTTTTTGGATCTGATTTTAATAACGCAAAAACTTTGAATAAGATTTAAAAATATTAATGTAAAATATTAAGTTGTATCTTATGTTCCTAAAAGAAGACTTGAAAAAGAGGCATAGATTCAAGACAACACTGGATGTGGAAGTCTAATGAATTACTTTGAGGTGCTATCGACTTCTCAGACAACCATACTTCTCAAAAAGATTGTTATTACATTAAAATAAGGTGTTATATATTTGCTTTAAAATCCTGGAAGAAAGCAAGACGATAAATAAAATAACAAGTTAAGACATAATATAAAGCATGTATTATATGGTGCAGTTCTATGAAAATTTAATTTTGAGAAGACTTATTTAATCCAATAAATATTATATATGGAGAAGCGTTCAAGAAGTATATGACCACTGAATCATATAAAAAATCTGAACTCATTGTAAAGTTGGGGACTGTTTGAAACCATAGTTATATATTCTATTTGAATTTCATGGCGCTGTAACTTTAAGAAATAATGAGCAAGCATCATAGCTTATGTGATTTATGTTGCTTTTACAATGGAAGCATTTGGCTAGAGGTTGATTGACGTGAGCTACAATGGAATCTGCTGAGAGATTTTAATCTTCCTAATTGTTTTTCTCTTCTTCTTTTCCATACAAGTATCTCAGAGGTGAAAATGAGAAAGCATTGAGATTGGAAGGCTAGAACAAAAACCAAATAATGTGAACAATCAAATTGAATACATGAAAGCATAGATTTTTGCCCTTATAGAAGTAAAGCAAACAGAATGTATGCACAGAAGCTGACATTGTGTTCAAATAATGATTGTCCCTTTTGTTGTACTAGATCATGGGTGTCAAACTCGCAGCATCATGTTGCCATCACAAGATGTATCGTGACATTTTTCTCCTTTGTGGAGCTGTGGTGAGTGTGGCCTGCACATGATACATCTGATCTGGGGCCGCCAGTTTGTCACTCCTGTTCTAGATCACCTTAAAATCTCTGGACTTCAGCTTGCAGAATTGTCCAGCCAACATGCATGCATTCATACTGTTCTTGATTATCATATCAGTTGTTATTAGAAGATACATATATTTGAATAGACTTGCTGATATTGTTTTAAATAAAAAGGAAACAAATTATTCTTGGGTATGGCATAACCACATAGCATTTGCTTTATCTAGCTGATTTTTGGGGGGGCGGGGGAGTTATTTTCACATACAAATTTCACCTTCTTGCAATTAGATAAAGAACCAGAGATTGTCTCATATGTGACAGACAGGTCCTCATCTCTATCCTCTCACATCAGCATTTTTCCTGAATTTTATTGACTGATTGCAGAAATTTCCTTAATCCTTAAAAAGGGTAAGGGTAAAGGCAATAACAAAATCAGAAAAATAAATAAATAAAAATAAAATAAAATAAAATGCAATAGAAGCATCAAGACCTAAAATCCAAACAGAACCATTTAAGGGTCCTTGGTGTTGTTTGAACTTGATTGTCTTTTTTCAGATGTTTCATTATCCAGCGCTAGCAATGATCATGTTACCTAGCTTGGTTAATGAAACACCTGCAAGAAAACAATCAAGTTCAGAAAGCACCAAGGACCCCTCATTTCAACCCTGAACTGCAAATATGCTCCCTTATTGGAACCATTTAAGAACTTACAGGGATATATTCAACTGATACATATGTATGTACAATACATTGGTTGCTATCCTATTGAAGCTAATAGGGAGTAAATAAGTAAGTTAAATAGTTTTGAAAAGTATTCCAAGTATTCATTCATTTTAATAGGAATATTGTGACTCTAAAGATCTTGAAACATCGATTAACCATTACTTTAGCGTGCCCCTCCCATTTAAAGATCTCAGACACAGTAGCTATTCCTTCTCAGATGCTCTGATTTCCTGATATTTTTTTATTTGTCATTTGTGCTTATTTTTAAAATATTTTTGGCACAAGGGCTGACCAGAACCGTAAATTACACTTGACGTGTATGGTACATTATATATTTTTATTTATGATCAGCTAATTACAGATGTCTATGCAATTTCCGTTTATAGAAGAAAGCTATTGAAGTTCATTGCATTCAGTATTTTCAGTTGATTCTCAAGCAAGGAGGCACAGCAGTATCCTTTTTTGTCAAGACTTTAGGCAGAAATAAAACAACAAATTATGTAATTAATAAATTGTAGGTTATTTGGATACTTTTTTTATTTCTAAGGTTTATGGGTCTGTTTTAAACAAACAACTAAACAAACACGAAGGCTCTACCCTTTTAGATCATACCAACATAATAGCCTATACATACCAACGGAGGGACTAAGATTGCTATAGATGCAGAGAATTTAATATTTATTTACATTTATATTAGAACACAAGAAAAGACTACTCCAAAGTTGTAATTAAACTCATATTTTAATTTTTCAAAACTATGATTAAACTTGAACTAATTAAACTTGTCATTTGATTAAAGAAATAAAGCTTGAAATGTAGCACATGTAAACTGCCTAAAATAATGGGGGTGGGATTACATTTTATTACTGCAGACTATTTTTCCTATAGTGATTGGTAATTATTCACCAGGCTTTTTAAAAACATAGTTGTCTCAAATGAAGTTAAATTAACCTTTTACTTTTCAGATATATTGTGAGTATCTACAATTATATGGAAATCTTTGCTTATAAATTACATGTGAACAGTAAGGCAAAAAGTGCCATTGTTCACCAGAACACTTCAGTAAAACTGGTATATGTATTTATACTTACTGTTAATAAAAAACATTTGCTAATTCCTCTTTGAATTAATTATAATTTTCCACTTCTTATTCAAGAATTTCTTATAAACTTCTTTCTACTACTTACTCTGTCATTATCTGTTGTGTCTATTCTTTTTTTAATATAATACTTAACATAGTAACCATGGTAGACTTATACACAGAAATTACAACTCTATTACTTAGATCAAATTTCACAATACAGCTCAAAGCTGGATCATCTGCTTCAAAAATCAAAGTCTCAGGTTAATTTCCAAGTAGACATGAAACTCGCTGGAAAGGCATTGTCAAGCATGTCAACAGTACTATGATAGACAGATCAATGATTTGACTTGATATAAAGCAATTTCCTATGCTCCAGGTAGGTCATCACAATGCATGCAACAACCACTTTAAAGTCATCTTTTCAGGGCACTTCAGAAGATTAGGATAGTTACTGATAAGCCCAACAAGTAAATAAATTATGATTCATTTGAGGATCCTGTTATCAGAAAGATTAGTGCTTCTATTACTGGCAGAAATTATCATTGTTTGCCACAGACTGCAGAATTACTAGTTGGGTCTTGCTTACAAATTGTTTTGTCTGTATTTAAACTGGTGGCCTCTAAATCTAATCCATGGCATGTTGGATGGCATTCTAACAATGTGGGGAAGGATTTACTAGAATTTGCTGAATGCATGGCTGATTCCATTCACAGGCATTTAGAATGGATTTGTATTATATAGACCAGTACAAAAATTAGAGAAAAGGGACTTGAACGTCTATCTAGCTTTGATTTTCCATCCAGAAGATTTTGCTACGCTTAATGGCATTTGCTTTGAGATTATTCTGATGTATGTATAATATGTGAAACAGGGCCACAAATAAATGGAGCCATCACTGACTGTATGAGGTGGTGAAAATGCACCAACTGAACTTGATCAGAATATGTCTGTGTTTGCTTACTGATCAGAAACTTTCACTGAATTCAGAGCACTTATTCTGTTGCAACTGTATTATCAAATTACAAATTCAGGTTTGTTAAACTTTCTTTGAAATATGATATTTTTTATTGTATTGTCTTACAAATTGTGCCTTTTATTAGATAATATATCATTATTTTCAATTTAATAACATTTTGATTCTTAAGTTTAATTGATAAATAAAATGTTTAGTAATGCTATATTTACACATTATGCATAGCTCCTAAAGATTTGTTTCAATAACATTCCTTGATACTTTCACTTCAATAATTAATATAAAGAATGGGTGTAACCTTAATATATTACTTATCTGAAAATAACTTTTGCCCTTTGAAGCCAAGAGGAATGAATATAAGAACATACAAATGATAGGAACAACTGTGATATTAAATATATTATTGTTAAAATTCCTACTTAGCCATTTCAATCAGCTAAGAAAAGTGAGGATTCCATGAGTATTTATTTTTTCACCTAGTATCTATGTATGTACTATGAATATTAGGAATGTTAGGTTAGTATACATGAGTTCATACTAATTAGACTTGACCCTTGTGTCTGCATGTATATTGTTAATATATATCTAGAAAAATGCTGCATCTTTATCAGGGAATAGTAGTGTGCATGAAATGATTTCAAAACAGCTTTACTACTCAGTGTTGTGTCAGACCAAAATTCAAGGCATTTTGACTGTTCCAGAAATAAGCATAATTATATTTCATATATAGCTGTCCCCTTGTATGTTATCTCAAACCTGTAAGAGGATATAAATGAAGGTCCATCTGGAGATAATTGTGATATTTAATAAATATCCTGTGGTATTTTCAAATTTTTGCTGAACTATTTTAAAATTTTCATAAGATTAGAATTGAAGCAAAGCTTTGGTTTGTTCTTAGAAATGGCTGCTTCCTTCACACTGTTAAACAGCCCTTAACCAACAAATATGCATTCACGCAACTCATGATTGCTAATTTATCTCAATTGGCACTTATTTAGCAGATAAAACAACAAACCACAATCTCACCGCACCCCTTTCTAGGAAGAACAAGTAGAAGTAGCCAATTAAATTCTACTCTTTGCTGTGGACTCTTGCATTACAAAATGTATTGCATCAGCAAGCACACATACAATACTACCCAAGACTGTACAATCAACAAGCTAATCACAATCTGAAGAGCCCAAAGGACAAAAGGAGCAATCACTCACAGTTGGAGTAGAATCAGCAAAATTACACAACAAGGGGGCAGGAAGGAAGAGGAGGCACTCACTATCAATGCCAAGCAATATACTTCATTCTTGGCATTTTTAAATTCACTCTGGAAATTTAAATAAAAAAGGCATAAGAATGCATACATATTAAAGGCACTGAATACATACATTCTAAAGCTTTTGGACAAATTCAGCATTAACAATATTTGTGTGTGAAGTATTGTCTGCTTGCAAAGTAAAGCAAAGTCTTGTGCAGTAGATATGCAACCAATATGGAACTGCATATGTGTTGGCTCACTTGATTTTTCTTTATTTTTGTTTTAATACCTTGCTACCAATGTTCTTAAAAGCTAAAACAAGTATTTGCAGAAAGAATGTGGGGAGAAGAAAGGGCTTTTTCTTTTTACTGGAAGATTAACCTACTATCCTAATTAGAAGGATCAACGATGAGTGAAAAAAAAAGGTTCCAGAAGTTAAGATGGTTTCTTGGTCATCCTCACAGATAGTAAGAAGGTGATGGAACATACCATTGACAGGGTTAAGCATAACACATTAAAATATAGTGTGCAAAGATCGTAGACTTCATTTATATGGACTTGCTTCTTACTCACACAGTTACATATGAATCAAACTTTTCCTTAAGACTGATGATTTCATTCTGAAAACTTACAGTATGCATCTTTCCAAAGTAAATTGTCTAAAAAAGATTGATAACATGATCTCCTTGGAATAAAGTTGCTGGTAAGAATATTTATGATTATTATTCAATTTGCTATCAATTTTGTATAAACTACTACATTTAAAAAAATCCAAATTCATTTCTAAATTTTTATGTAGACATGATTGATCGTAATGACCTGAAGTGTAAGTACCGAGTTTTACTTATTTGAAGTGGTATCCATATTCAACTTAAATTTTCTTAATTGATAGAAGAGGATCTATCATCTATCTCTCTCTCTTTCTCTCTCTCTTTCTGGCCCCTGCCCTCCTACCTTCCCTCCTTTCCTCTCTCTCTCTCTCTCTCTCTCTCATTCTTTCTCTGCATGTCTCTTTTCAAAATACTGTATTCCTGTAACTTTTTTTTATATAGGAGAGGTAATCAGGAACTTTAACTAATGTAGATTAGATAAAACATTTCCTAATCTAATATATATTAGTTATAGTTCCTGATTACCTCTCCTATATAAATTGGTTTCTACATTGTACCAGTTTTTACACAGGAGAGTTATTTGTGCATTTCCACAGTTTTTCAATTCCTAAAAGATTTACTAACAAGGGGAAAGGTGAACATAAAAGAATTTTATGGCTTTTAAAAAGGAACTTTTAACTTGATTTTAGCTTTACAGTAAAGTGTTACCCCGTTCCACTTCTTAGCTTTTGATCTGGGCTCTTTGTCTTGTTATCCCCATCTCAGAATGAAAAACCAAAGAAACAACACTTTCATTGCAACTTTCATTGACTGAACTTCAAATGTTTGTTCTGGTAGGAACTGTAATAACTAGTCAGTGAGAGCATCACAGCTGGTAAGTTTACTTTGAAGATTTCTTACAAGTCAGTGTCAGCGATTGGATGAATGAATTTAGCATAGATTTGGTTCTAATTGGTTTAGCATAATTTAGCATAGTTTTGATCCAGTATTCAAATAGAATATGATTCTATTTAAATTTGCAATGTATTATTTGACAAGAAGTTGATTTAAAATGTTTTGAAATCAAAACTTCAATTTAAAAAGAGGTTTTCTATAGGTTATGATATAGAAGCATTGAAATGCTTGCAACTGCTTAATTGCTTGCCAAAATAGAATAAAAATAGGAAGAAGACAAGACCTTTGAGTACACATTAATTCTGTCAAGTTTCAAGGTTTTAACTGTAATAAATGTTTGAAATATTATCTTTGTATCTCTTTTGGATATAAAGTAGGGATAATAAAAGGATAGCACAGCAGATTCCAAGCTGTGCTCCAAACAGCCTAAACTGGACCAAAATAATTAGAAAAATCTGAAATCTTCCTACTCCAATTTAAAAATAAAATCTTTAAATGTAAGCTTTTATATTTTACTTGGTTTTCTGAAGTGTCAGACTTTGTGTGACTATTATATGAATAGTAAAAATTACTGAATGATCATTAGATTATCTGGTGTGTTGGGTAGGTTATAATAACTGGTTGACAATCTTCTCCTGTGTTAGGTAAATCTTCTTCATTATTGGTTTCAATTGCATGCCAGGTTAAGCAGGCACATTGGCAAAACATGATTCCTCAGGGCAGAACTCTGAAAAAATTAACCTTTAACTTATCTTTGCAAGATAATGTAGATTTGCTTTCTCTAATCATTGCGTTTTATGAGGCATCAGGAAGATTAACATTACTGGCAGGCTTGGACTCTACTGGAAAGGAAGTGTTCATCACTTATAAGATTCAGTGACTATGAAGATTCTCAGTCATCCAATCATGGTTGTTCCAAAGATACTTTTTCAAAAGGTAACTGGACTTAGTTTTTTTTTTTAAAGATGTTTTACTTCTCATACAAGAAGCTTCTTCAGTTGACTTTTGAAAAAGCACTTGGGACAGTTACAGAATTCAGTTGTGTCAGGTTCAATATTTACCAGCAATACTTAGGTAATAGAACTGGACTTACATAATATGATAAAATTCATGTAGATAGGCCAACTGCAGAGAAAGGCTGGTAAAGAGATTGTGGCATTTTTATGCTTTGTCAGACCCTAGTTTTCAAAGCTGTAAATCAGGGGGATCAAACTGGTGGCCTTTGGCTGGATGCATCATGCACAAGCCACGGCCATCCCAGGTCCGCAAATGGGAAAAAAGTCCTGAAATGTCACATGATGGTAATGTGACATGACAAGTTTGACCCTGTGTTGTAAATATTTGGGCCAATACGCAGGTATTAGTTTAGTACCTGATTATTCCCTGTTGATAGACTTACACTTTTGTCAGTACAGCTTATATTCATTGTGAGACTCTGCCATACTCAGAGATAAAGCAGGCAGGTGGACAACAGCCAGGAATCTTGTCTAAACTATCCTTCAGGAAATAGATAAGAAGGAACTAAATTGTTAAGAATATAAAGGACAAAACAAAAACAAATCAACAAAACAAGTTGGACTTGAGCAAATGGGAACCCCTCACCAAATCTCATCAACAGTTACCAGACTTATAAATCTGCAAGGCTAGAGCAGTTGCCAGTTTTGTGACTCAACAGAGCAAGGATTTTGGGGAATAAAAGGGATCCTTTAAGTTTGGCAACTCTTTGAGTCATCTTTGGATCCACACTTGGCAACTTCCAACCACTGGCTAGTTGTCTGTCAACCTATTGAGAAGATCATGAGCATGTGGATGAGTGTACATGTGTGCATGTGATAAAGAGCACATATATACTGAGCCGAGGTGGCACAGTGGTTAGAGTGCAGTACTGAAGCTACTTCAGCTGACTGCTAGTTCAGCGGATCAGCAGATCGAATCTCACCGGCTCCGAGGTATATAAAATGAGGACCCAGATTGTTGGGGGCAATATGCTAATGCTAAATGCAATATGCTATATGCTAACTTTGTAAACCGCTTAGAGAGGGCTGTAAAGCACTATGAAGTGGTATAGAAGCCTAACTAATAAATAAGTAAATAATAAATATATGTTGTAAACAGTCAGCTTTTACTTTTTTTAAAAAAAATTCACTCGGTCTCTGTGTATTCTAAAGAACTGATTGTGCCTCAGTGTTTGGTTGAAAGTAATTTGAATATGGCTATTTTCCAGGACTGTGAGAATGTGAATGAGTGAGTGACCCTAAGCAAACCTGAGCATGTGTGTAACATTGTATTAAGAAATTGTGAGCAGAGAATGTGGAAATAGTTTAAATAAAAAGAAAGCTATGTCACTTCAAAAGTATTCTGATAGCTGGATTTAATGAGGTGATAAAATCCCATTGGCCTGCTGATTATATCAATGTCATGAACCCATCATTCCACAATATCCACATTACTATTTTTCTTTAAGTATATATTATCCATCACAACTCCAGAAACAGCTGAAAAGCCACTGCATTTTTAAAGTAGTTCACAAAGCAGCCTAAATTGATTAGTTGCTTCAAAGGGCTCCACATTTGGATTTATCAATCAAACGATCCAATATACCTAAGTTTCATAAAGCGAAATCATTCTTTTGAAGTTTTCCAAAACTCTACTGTTTTTGTCAAATACAATTCATTCAAATAACAGGAACAGAAAGATCATGCTAGTACTGAAAACAAATAATATACAGAAAATTTAGCCTATGCAACATTATCACCAGGAATTATTTCAATATACTCTTGCCATGCAGAGGGGCATGCCTTTAACTCGATTGTCAAATCAGACAGATGATAATTTTAAACTAGGCTCGATTTTCCCTTGTGGTTTCTATTAATGTTAGTGGTTGTAGCTGAAGTTTAAGTACTTACTGAATTGTATTCCTGGAAAATTACACTTGTTATTTTTCTTCATATTTGAAAGTATATTTGCTATTTATGTGCCATTTTTACAGAATTAAAAATGAATATATTAGAGACAAGCTCAGAGCCTGTTTTAGTCAGTAGTTTGTAATAAAGAGCTTTCTAATGTCTATAGACAACTAAGAGTTTCTTTTTGTTGTTGTTGTTTTGGGTTTTTTCCCCTAAATCTTTGCAGTACCTTTTTTAGCTTAGAAATATTTTAAATCTCCTTGCACACAGTGCTTGTTTGAGATCTCTCTACAAATTTTGAATAATATTATGGTCTAGGAAGGCCACAAAACTATTATCTTTATTTCAGTAAATGATGGATGACTTGAACATATATTTCTGATTGGTGTTTGCTGGAATACCCATCCTTTTTTAAAGCTTCAATTTCATTACTGAATAGTCATTATATTTCTTAATATCATCAAGCTAAGGTTTTCCAGTGTTTAAAATGGTTCAGGCTATAAAGTAAAACATTGTCGGAAGTTGCAATATATTCTGCAGAAGGCCTTAAACTGAGAAAATAACTAAAATGTCATTTACTCTATAATCCTACACTAATTAAAACTTAAATCTGATTTAAATAATATTCTAAAACTGAATATAAACTTGAAAACAAACTTATTCAAGAAAAGAAATGAAGAAACTGGAAAATAAATCTCAGCAGTGGATACCAATCCACCCCATTAGTTAGATACAATGGATTTTCAAGATGCATTCAAAATACATCTTGAATCTTTTTGACTGCCCATTAATCTTTAATATTTCCTGATTACTAAACTTTGACTACCATTAACCATAGTGCGTTCTGTGATAAGCTGGAAACTGATAATATATTGCAGGCATTTCCTATTTTTCTTCAAAAAATGAAAGATTATGGATTTGGGGATTCCATGTTATTCAGCATTTACATGAAATGATCAGAAGAGTCCAGCTGAACATGTGATCTGAGCTATCATCTATATGCAATTCTACTTTTTTTTTCTTCATAATAGGTAAGAGACGCTGTTTATATTCTGAATCAATAAATAGGTATAACGGACTACATGAGGACCAATAAGTTCTTTCAAGGTGGAAATACTGTTAGCATGCAATTTATTTGCTTAGTTTATTAGTATTTATTCTGTTCTGAATAGGATAACATTTTCAATAAAATTTCAAGTATGTAATTAGGGGATGCTCTTAATTCCACCAGTATCACTAGGTGTCACATGTGGTCCTTGTGTGCTGAATGTTCATTTTCAGCTTGTAAGACCCATAAGTAGCTGATGTTAATGGCTTTGCCATTCAGCTATTAGCTATTTCCCTGATTGCAAAGTAGGTTCATATGTCAGTGTATCCAATTATTGTGACATTCATACTCATGATACACTCTCTTTAATCAAGCACTTCAGATAAAAGTAGCATTTTAAATCCTTTTCTTCTTCTTGCTATTCATGGTAAACAAGATCTCTCAAGGTCTGATTCTCTTCTATTTCCCATGATTTTTTTTCTTTCCACCGAGAATCTATATATTTTCAGTAATGTTGGTCCACCCAAGAACTTACAGAAACTTCCTGAATCCATCTGGTTTGCCAGTCATCTGCTTCTTCTCTGTCATATCAACTCTGTTAAGCATTTCCATCCTTACGGTTCCTTTGCCCATTTCCACTTTCTTCACCATCTCCATGTGACTCCATATGTGAAAACCTTACCAGCTTCATTCTTCACTATTTTACCAGAGTTGATCAGCCACAAATACAATGATGAGAAATTACATGATATAATGGCTGACAACAAATTCTGGAAAATATGAATTTTGGAGATAATTTTATTACATGACTAAGAATGATTTATACTTTACAGATAACACAAATTGTTATTAAACAATTAATGTTGTAAGATTCAAAAAGGAACCACACAAGGATGCTCACTGCCCATTCACCTTCATTCTAGTTAACGAGGTATTGAATAGAGATGTAATGCAAGAATTATGGGAATTAAGATTAATAAAGAAATTTATAAATTAAAGGTGTTTGCTGATGACCTCTTGGTAGTTTTGGAGGATTAGATGGAGTAGAAGCATTGATGACAATATTTGAGCCTGGCAATTATGGTTGTAAGTCTTGACAGTCATAAAATGAGTCATCATGTGACTGACCTAATTTTATGACTTTTTTTGTGGCAGTTGTAAAGCAACTGACATGGTCATTAAGTGTACCCTGTTGTTGTATAGTGAAGTCATTGTTCACTATGGGGGCGTTTTGCTGGAGATTAGAAATAAAAGCTGGTTTTCAGAAAAAAGTCGCTAATCATAGTCACATGATCATGGCACACTGCAAACAGTTATAAATGTGGGCTAATTGCCGAGCATCAAATATGCAATAATCTGATCGGGGTGGTGGCCAGAACTGGATCATAAGTGCCTTTCGGCGGAGCGGGGGGGAGGGTGGTCTGTTGTAACTTCCAACAGTCTCTAACTGATTGGTCATAAATTGAGGACTAATTGTAAAAATTAGGACTAATGTGAAAATTAAAAGACTTTGGCATGCTATCAGATTTTAAGATTATGAAACCAGAAAATGACGATGCTAACAAAAATTATGGAAACATAAAATCAAATAGAACTGATGGAGATAACTGATTTTAAGATCCAAATGGAACAAGCTCATCAGATATCTATGCTAGCAATCAGAATAAGAAAGCACATCATTTTACAAAAGCAATTGAATGATTAATTTTCAATAGCATGCCAATCTCCCAAAAAGGAATCAAAGATTAAAAAAAATAAAGTTTTTTTTTTAAATTTATACTGTTGAAATAGTGAATAATAGCATGTTTTAGAAAATACCTTAAAATATTGTCCTGGTGAAAAAGTTACCTGTTCAAGAAGTGACAGGGTCAACTTCTAAGGCTATCATCTCATATTTTAATCCCTGCTTTTATGAAGCAGCTGTAATGTTTCCCCATTACTTTTTCTTTTCTTTTTTCTTTTTTCTTTTAAATCTAATCTCAAATCTGTAAGCACCTTGAGTTAATTCAGGTGGCCCTCAGAATTCCAGTTTGAATTGAATTGGTATGAGCAGACCTAGAAAATATAGATATATACATAATAGTGTAATCTATATAGCATTCAGAAATATAAAACTTTCCACAAACTTTAAGTTTCTTTTATTAAGAGTGAAGGAGTAATGTTGTACAAAAATGGCAATCTTGTGACAACACACTGTTAATAGTAAAACTATTTGGCTGTTTATTTGGCTGTCACTTAAACAAAATTGTGGTTGATATTTTGAAAGATACATTGTGTTCCATGCTGACATTTATGATATAATTACACATAGTCATATAATTGTTTTCAAGGATTAAAACTGCATAGTCTACAACAAATGAAATGAAACTGACCCCTAAACAGCATTGTTGCATATTTTTTTTTAACCATTTCTTATTTCTATCTTTATTTCAGGGATCTTTTAAAAAATAGTTTTTTAATCCATATATCCACCATTCAGTCTGAATTCAACTTTCATCCACCATATTAAGTCCTAAATATATCTGATCCGTATTTTAAGGAAACCCCTTATATTTTTGAATGATCATGCTAAACACTTTAATTTAAATTAATAGTTTATTTCACCTCATTTGAAACTTGTCTCAAGTGTAATTTGGTTACAGTATTGGATGGCAGTTTTAACTGCCTGAAGGAATATAACTGCCAAGCAATGTGGTGAGTTACTGCCTTATTAATTAAATTTATTTTATTTTTGTGCCACTCAACTCCAATCAATTATAGAAAATGTTCTTCATATGTATGACCTATATACTTGGTCCATTATACTTGTAACTGATACTTGTTTGCACAAGAATCTTTATAATTTAGAGAAAAAAAACTTTTCTTATTTCTGCTTTTTTTCATTACAACATTACCTTTTTCTTACTTCCTCTCTTTAGTTTTAGTATGACCTGCCTTTTCCAGATTGACCCTCTTGTTGCCACTTCCTATCTAAACCTAAAAATATGCAACAAAAATAATTGTATGTTCATTGATATTAGGATCTAGCCAGTGGTGGGATTCAAGTAATTTAACAACCGGTTCTCTGCCCTAAGGATTTCTTCTAACAACCAGTTTTCCAAACTGCTCAGAAAGTTAACAACCGGTTCTCTCGAAGTGGTGCGAACTGGCTGAATCCCATCACTGGATCTAGCCAATCTGACGATTTATTGACAGACTAATTCAGAGGTTGGAAACTATGACCTGGCCCAGGAATTCTGGAAGTTGAAGTCCACAGGTCCTAATGGGGCCATAGTTCTCCACCCATGGCCTAACTGATAGATAAATAGATATACATCTTTTGCTTTGTACATGTTTATTTTGAATTTGGGAGCTTCATTGGCTGAATGCTAATGTATCAGATTTTTATCAATGGAAATACTTAATCAACATTGTAATCATTTTAGTCTATGAGCAACATAATTGTATAATATACAAAATATAGTATTTTGTCCCTTTTGATACAAATTATTCTAATATGGATGCGGGAACTACCTGGGATATAACATTTAGTATAAAAATGGTTGGATTAATATGGATATTTATACTGATAATGTTTTATAAAATAGATTTCTGCAATATAAAATGGTGATGTATGTACAAAATATAATTACAATATCATTTTCTTATAGGATACCACTAGAGGGACTAGAGGAACTAAAGCTGAAAATGTCTTGCATGAGCTTAGAAAAAGACATCGGTAAACAGATTATTGTTAACACAAAATGGACAAATGATTCATCTTCATATTTAAACTATACATTTGAAATGAAAAATAAAATGAACATTGGGGGCCTTTTAATGCTTGCATATTCCTTTAATTATGCTCTTCCAGAACTATCACTTTTCTGCAGTCATATTTTCATTTACAAACTCTTTTGGGATATGCATTGGCACGCTTGTGTAAAAGTGTTGTGCTTTGTAAGTGTTCTACATTCTTTCACAATTGAAGACTAATAGTGGCAAGTTTCTTGGTTGAAATAAACCAGAGGTTTTGTCATTTTTTGTGTACCTGTACTAAATTGAATGTGGAGGAACCTCATAAATCAGTACTTGCAAATCAATTACAGGTAGTCCTTGACTTACTTCATTTAGTGACCACTCAAAGTTACTTTACGACCTTTGCAGCATTCCCATGGTTATGTAATCAAAATTCAGATGTTTGGCAACTGACTCATATTTATGATGGTTGCAGGGTCATATGATCCCAATTTGCACTCATTTGACAAGCAAAGTTAATGGAGAAACCAGATTTATTTAACAACCATGCCATTCACTTTACAACTGTGGTGATTCACTTAACAATTGTGGCATAAGTAAAAGGTTGTAAAATGGGGCAAAATTCACTTAGCAAATGTCTCACTTAGCAACAGTAAGTTTGGGCTCAATTGTGGTCATAAATCAAGGAGTACCTGTAATCTCACAAAAACAGAATAGAATGTCAGTGTCCTTCATGGTATTTAATTCTACAGTTAATTAGAAGAAACAGCAATACACAATCCTATTTTCTTCCTTGTTGGTTCTTTGTGAATAGTAGAAAAGACCACAAATGCAGCAGTTTTGGACAGCACTGTAAGTACTTGCAGTACTACTTGTTGTCCATGACATATATCATTCTTTCTTGCATCATGTGGAAAAATAAATGGCCATACTACTTATTTATTTTCATTCATTCATAGTACTTTACTTCCTCTGCATTTTTATCTCACAGTCCATATAAATATGGACTTTCTCCCTTCCCTCCTTTTTTTTTCTATATCAGCTTCTAAGGCGGGATATATTAAATTTGATTGCATGTCTCTGTTGATCCACATCAAAGATCTCATATCCAAGGCTATGTCCTGATCCTAGTGGCAAAAGCTCACCATCTGCTTTCTTTTGAATCACAAAACCATGCCCAGAATTTCATTTCAGTGTCAGGCAGTAAATCCAGCCAACTGAATGGAACTTCACACTTTTTAATCACTGGACGAAGAGTACAATTGCTCATAGAATCTTAGACTTCATCATTGTTGCACTTTTTCTTTATTTGTCTCACCTTCACACTTCAAAGATCTCTGCCTATTGGGCAGAAATAGTAATCACTGTTCTTAAAATGGCTTCAGCTCGCTGTAGAAGAGTGTTTTCAGGTAGAACTGTCACAGTTTGGAAATAATTATTTTAAGAATGTAAGTTCACTAAGTATGCTAACAACCTTAGGGTTTTTTTCCCTAATGAAATATGTGATTCACAATACGTTTAATACAGGTAAGGTATTCCCTTTCAACCTTGTAGGATTTATTTCTGCATCACTACCTATGGGATTTATCTGTGAACATTTTATTTATATACACACATATGAATATTCAATAAAGAGGAATGTAATATTAAAAGCATCAATTTACAATAAAATAGTACAGTTTATAGTGCTGGACTTTATCTCAAGAGCCACGTTCACCCCAGACAGTTCAGTTTTCTTTTACCTTTTCCCTCACATAAACACATATGTACACATCACATACTATGCCTACTAAGTTGTCTGGTCTTACATGATCTATTTTGATCCAAAAATATGATAAACAATTTACAATAAAATACTACTTACTACATATTTATTTACGTACTACAGGTTTATTTATTTATAAATAGATGTTGGATAACCATTTGTCTGAGATGTTGGATAACCATTTGTCTGAAGTGGTGTAGGGTTTTCTGCCTAAGCAGGGGGTTGGACTAGAAGACCTCCAA
>JANHZT010002211.1:121880-135005 GCA_032468215.1 Stegonotus admiraltiensis | reverse complement strand
ACGTGGCCGCTTTAAGACCTGTGGACTTCAACTCCCAGTCAGGGCTGGCTGGGGAATTCTGGGAGTTGAAGTCCACAGGTCTTAGTGGCCAAGGTTGGACATGCCTGCCCTAGAGGGAGAGGGGGCAGGTCCAAAGTTGCTGGCATCTCTCCCTGGGAAAGGGAGCCTCTCGGAGGCTTTCCAGTGGGGAAATGAGGAAGTATTCACTAGGGAAGGTTGAGTGATGGCACACAAACTCCTGTAGCTCACCTGATTTTCCATGCGTTTCTGAGCTAGCCACCATTCCCACCTTGAATCTCCCAGTTTAAATATTTGGCCTGGGCAAAGAGACCCTTCACCCTGACTGTTCCAGCAGGGTGATGTTGAAGTGCCCCCACCTGTGCCCAGAGCCCCATCTAATTGGCAGAAGTGCCCACTGAGTCTGGCATGGCATCCCTCAGCAGGGTAGCTCAAATAAACCCCTGGAGGGCTCACCCATGGTGCCGTTCGGGCTGTTTGTTGACCCTTCGGACTTCCCCAACCCCCCCTTCTTCTCTTTCAGATGAGTTGGAGCTTCTGACCTCCCAGGCAGAGAGCAAGGTGCGTGCCAAACACGACATCCCCGGTGGAGTGTTTTGGGGCCCGTTCCTGGGAAATATCCACAGCGAACCTCCTTCCCCAGGACTGACCGAGCCGGTAAGGTTCCCCCACATAAAGGCAGCTTTCTTAGTGGAGGAGGAAGAAGGATCCACCCTGGAGCCTTCCCATGAGAAAGGGTCGTGGTAGAATTACCAACACCACAGGAACGGAGGGGACCCAAATACACAGGGTGCAGGGGAGTTGCAGTATCAGCATATTTGGGTGCGAGGAGGTGCAACGACTAACCTGGATGGCTGTTACCAAGGAATTGGCCCGGCAGGGTGAATTCCCTCTCTTCTCCTCCAGTCTGACTTGATTCCTGTCTCCGGCAGGACTAGCAGGGGTCTGGAGAGAAATCAAAGACTGGGTGACAAAGAAAGGGACTTTTTTTTTTTTTGCTTTGATTTATATGCCGCCCTTCTCCGGAGACTCAGGGTGGCTTGTGGGTGCTTCATTTCTTTTGGGGGTCCTTCTCCAATAAAAATATTGCAAGATAGCTCAAAATGCATCAATAACACCGCCAAAGGTGCCCCACCAGAAAGCCTGCCCACCTGGCATGATTTATGGGCCAACGCCGAGAGCATTGAAGTGCCCAAATTTAGAAAGGGAACCACAGGGTGAGGTGCCCCTCCCCCCACCTGTTGAGGGGCTTTGTTTGCCTCTTGGAGGTAACCGGGGCTCCTGTGACGCATCCCCTGCCTCCCTCCAGCGCCATCCCGGGAATCGTGGCCTGGGCAGGGTGAGGGCTTGGGAGCCGGTCCAACTTTCCCGTGTGCTTTTGCGGAGAGTGTCGGGCCCCAGCGTCTGGGCCTCCCCACTTTCTCTCCCTCTCTGTCTCCCTCTGCTCCCCATTTATCTTTTTTCGTGCTGAATTAAATCCTTGATTAACCCTTATCTTGCCAGTTTGGCAGCTATCTCTTCTGTGGCGCCGTCTGTCCAGACAACCGGTACAGGATGATTGATTTCTTAAAGATAGGCTGCTGCTTTCTTCGGATACTTCATTTATTGTCTAAATATTTTTGCTCCTGTTTCAGCAGCTTCCCTTATCCAGTCACGCTGACAATCCCCAGCCCTCTCTTTCGCCGCTCTCTTTTCCTTGGCGTTGTCGCTCCTGGGTGAGGCGGGGGAGAGGAAGACCCTCAGCCTTTCGCCATTTTTGGCGCTTGGAAGCCTCAACCTTCATCAGTCCTGGGCGGGAGGGCTCTGCCAGTTCTCTCCCCTGATTGTTCTGGGAATGGAGTGGCCCAGAACGGAACATGGGTCCTTGGTCACTACTGGCCCCTCCTCAGATGCCTAGCGGGTACCTGGTCTTATGGAGCATCTCTCAAACTGGGATGGCAATGCAGGAACCACCTGTGTCCCCATCTCATCCTGCTTTGGCCAAAGAGATCCGTTTCCTTGGTTGGGAAGACCCTTCGAAGCAGAAGATGAGTGGTTGGTGGGACTTTGTTAGTGGGAGGTTGATTTATAGTGAGGTCCTTTTTAATTCCAGCTGAATGAGCATCTTGTAGAGAAAAAAAGTTGTCCAAAGAAGGAAGCTGGGAGAGGTGGTAAGATGCTGGAGCAGAGTTCTTGAGCAGACAGAGATGAATCAGCATGGTGAAACTGAGCAGAGCCAAAACATTTAACATCTGGGTACCAAAAGTAGCACTGAAGATTTTGGTGTAAGATGGAGGAGGAAGTGTGGCTTGTGACCTTAAGGGTCGGAGGTGAAGCAACCTGAGTGGTAAGTAGACCAGATTCCACAAAGCGGAGATGAAAAATTGGACGGTGCTTCCTCTAGAGAAGATCCAGAAGTGATATGATCCTCATCATCAAACAGTTGCAAGGCTGCCATTCAGAAGACCGAATAGACTTGTTCTCTGCTGCTCCAGGACTATTTCTGTTGGGTGTGAACGGAGAAGAAACGGGTCTGAAAGGAACACGGGGAAAAACCTCCTAGGAAGTGAGAGTTATGCAGCTCAAACCAAGTTGCCACAGGAGGTGGTAGGCTTGCCTCCCCACGAGAATATCGAAGCAGAAGATGAAACGCCACATTGAGAGCAGGATTCTGCTTTGGAGGTGCTGCCTGTAAAAGATTTGAGGGTCTGAAGCAATGTTTGTAAACCTCAGCAATTTTGAGATGCATGGACGTCCACTTCCAGAGTTCCCCTGCTAGCTGGAGAAGGCCTTGCCTCTCAAAAAGCTACCAAGGTTGAGAATCTCTGATCTAAAGAGATGCTTCAGATTCATTCTGTGAAAGTCCTCTTCCCTGCACCCCAAATACCTCTGGCTGGCCAGTGTGCCGGACGTGGGTGGTGCTTCCGTGATCATCTGGTCGGCGGTTTTGGGGATTCAGAACGCTGGATCAGATCATACATCCCAAAGCTGCTCCCGGAAGACAGGTGGGCACCGAGACGCCAGTTCTTGTCCTCCATACGGAAAACCCACCAGCTCCTGCTTCCAGCGTGATTCAACCACCTTCTGCAGGGCAGAAATGCCTGGGCCAGAGGGACGCTTCTTTCTCCATGCCCCCTTTCTGCTGGGAGAGCAAATCATGGTGAAGCTTAACGATTAACCAGGGTGGTGGGCTCTGCTCCTCCTCTCCCTTGTTTAGCGAGGGGTCCGGATAAAGTGTCCCAGGCGGATGTTAGTCAGATAGAGTTTCCGATGGTTATCAGGCCCACTGCAGATTGGAGACACTGTCCTCTTTGTTAGAGGGGAAACAAGGAGAGTTCGCGATGCTGCCCCGGGCCCACTTCCTGCAGAGGGTCTGGAGTGGAACGTGGCCAGAAGAGAAGGCAGAGCTCAGTTGTCAGCCTGTGTCTCTCGTAGACTTTGGGGTGCACAACAGGATTGCAGGCCAAAATGAGATACTGCGTGGAGCTGGCATCTGTTCCACACCCACAAGGTCTCTGCAAAGCTGGAGGTGGCACTGAGGGAGCTGGGTACAGATGCCAGGCCCGGGGGAGAGGGAGAAGAACCCAAATGCTGAATCAGCTGGTCTCCCAGTTGTGCCCCCCACTACCCCATTCCACCCACGTGGCAGTGCTGCCCCTTCCTTCTGCATTGGGGTGGCTCCTGTTTTCGGGCACGTGCAATCACAGGCAGAGACGTCCGTCGTAGGAAGGCTGTTGTTTTTGTACTGTCAGCAAAAGTGTGTGTCTTTTCTGTGTGTGTGCGTGTGCGTGTGCAAGAAAAAGGGAGCGAGAGGAGCTTCCACGTGTGTGTTATTATCAAGCCTTGAGCACTCCGCTCCTTGGAACGATAAGCCTTAAACCGACGAAGACTGTCAGTCTGAGTGGAGGGTTTAGAAATATTGGGACGGATAATTAGATTTTATATCGTTACTGCTGCAGCCATTGAAGGATCAGGCAGATTAATTTTTCCCCCTCGCCCTCCTTCCTTCTCATTAATATTCATTAGCGGCGCAGGGAGGCAGGGAGGCGCGAGGGCTGAGCGGGAGTGAAATGGGGCAGCCGGCAAGAGGGAAACAGCCCGGGACCTTCCCCAGATCCTCCTCTTCCTCCCCTCTGGCTCATGCAGCTATGCAAAGTCCTGCTCGGCCTCCTGCGCTGGACCGTTTTTTCTTCAGCGCCTCTTTGGAGGAAGTGAAAATTTGAACCTCCATATTCAGCAGCAGTTCACCTCTTCCCTGACCACCAAGGAGGAAAGTGGTGTTTTTTCCTTTGGCCCCTTGCTAGAAGAGCCCATGTCTATCTAAGTCGCCCTGAGTCTTCGGAGAGGGGTGGCATATAAATTTAATAAATAATAAATAATAATAATAAGGGACAGAATATTTTTCTCCGGTTGCATCTTAATTTGCCAGGCCCGTTCAAGCAGGGGCTTGAAATAGAGGGGAAGACCCCTCCAAATCTCGGGGAAGGGGAGAATGTGGGCTGCCGCCGGGGTGGAGGGTCTCTTCGGCCCACAGAGGGGTGGGGGTGGGAAGCAAAACAAAACCTGCCACTTGGGTCTGAGCCCCAGGGCGCCTAGGGTGGGTCTGTAAGCTGCAAACCACATTAACACCCAGGGAGGCAATGGCAGCGTGCTGAGAAACGGCTGGTTTTCGCTGGAATTTGGCAAAAGGGCACATCTTGTTTTGACAGGGCAAGTCGCTGGAAGCAGAGGCACCTGGTTACTTGCCGTGGGGGGTGAAAGTGCAGGATTCCAGGGGGCTGTGTCCCTTGAGGAGGTCCATTGGACAGGGGAGTCTCTTGGGGCGGGTGGGGGGCTCATCCACGACCCCTCTGAATCTTTCTCTGTCTCAGAAGCGACACCGGAGGGAGCCTGGATGGACGTGGGGCCTTCTGGCTGTCGGCTATTTATTCTCTGCTTTTGATTCCCATCTGTCTCTTAGGTTGGGATCATAAGCTCATCTTCCAGCTCTCTGCACCCGCAAAAAAACAGTCTGTGGGTGCCCCTCCCTGGGCAGAACATTCCAACTGTCTCTTCCGCTGCAAAGGCCAAACTGGGGGTTGGGGATGGGTGGGAATTCAATGAGAGACAATTCGGGGCCGATGCTTGGACCCTCTTGTTCTCCAGAAACTGGCTCAAGCAAGGTGGTTTCACCTGCCCATCCCTTCCCATCCCTGCTGAACAGCCCCCCAGGCTCCCTGCCTGGTCAGAGAGTCACAGCACTTCCTTTTGTCTTGCTAAAGTGGGGCACAGCTTGGATGATTGCCCCCCACTCCAGCAATCTGGCCTGTCCTCCTCCTCCTCCTCCTCTGCCCCTCTAATCTCTTTTCCTCCCTGCACACCACTGAGGTTAGGGGTGAAGTGGCTGCTTCCTCCCCGGCCAGCACGGCTTGGCCTGCGGGTGACGAAGAAGAGGAAATAACAAGCTTGTTGTGTTCGTGCTGGGGCCGCAGTGGCCGCCGGGTCACTTTCCACAAGGGAGGGGGGCTGTCCTCGGGCGGAGGTCCCCATGACTCCTCGGGGCTGCCGTGGCCCTGCTGAGCAGCCGTCCGGAAGGGAAGTGAGCTCCGGGCTTCGCTCCGTGGCCACGTGGATCACGTCACCACTGGAGCAAGGAAGGAAGCCACCCACTGACCTGGGCAGACTCGGGAGACACGTGTCCACGTAGCCCAGACCCTCCCCCCAGCATTGGTGGCTGGAGCCAATTCGTATCTCCGCCTGTGTGGATGGGGGGGGAGGTGCGCCAGGCAGCTCTATTATGGCCCACTGGTCCAAGGCTGTCACCGTTCTGGCTGCCTGAGGGCGGGGCCAGCCCAGCTCTTGAAATGGGAAAGGACGCCAGTTGAGAAGATGAACCGGGCGGAATTCCCATCCCGCCAACGCGGTGCATTTGTGTAGAAAATTTGAGCACCACCTGGAGCTTCCAGCACGACTGCCTTCCCACCCATTAGGCTGGCTTGAAACGCGTGGGCCCAAGTGTGAGATCTGGCCAGCTCAAGTTGATCTTCCGACGGGGGCAGGTTTTGTTCTTGCTGCAGTTCAGAGTGGAACCTCTTTTGCCGGAAGGGAGAGTGACTGGCACGTTCAACCCACTTCTTTTCTCTTCTCAGCTGAACCCACCCGTGACCCTGATTCTGCAGGACGACACGTGCTGGCTGGCCAAGCTTTCCTTGGTCCCTGGCGAAGGGGACGCCAATTCAGTGATCTACAAGAAAGGTCGGCACTTGTGCAGTGAGCCCTGCCTGGTGTGGGGTGGGGAGGGGGAAGAGCGGGGCTCAGTCCAGTAGAGATAAGGGTGCTAAAAAGACCCCTTCGAAGGAGAAGTACAATTTACTTGTTTTCAGGAGCTAATTCTCCCCATGCTAGTACACACCTGATGTTAACTATGCAGGTAATCCTTGCCTTACAACTCCAACTGGGATCAGAAGTTCCATTGCTAAACGAGGCTGTTGTTAAGTGAGTCAGCCGATTTTTATGACCGTCGGGGTCACTTCAACCATTGTAAACATGTGCTGATGGCCGAGCACCCAAATTTTGATCCCATAACTGTGGGGAGGCTGCAATGGTCATAAATTCAAGAACCGGTTGTAAGTCACTTTTTCAGTGCCTTAGTAACTTTGAATGCTCACTGTATGAATGGTTGTAAGTCGAGGACTAGCTGTACTTAGTCCGTCAGTATATTTCAAGCAGCAAAGAGGGGCTGACAGGTAGGAAGCGCCCTTCTATACTCAAAGGCAAAACAGCGCAGCTAGGGAAGGCACAGATGTAGTAAATGAGCACCCACAGGCATGAGGATTTAGGGATTAAATTGTAGCTCTGTTGGAAAAAGCAGGTTTTTGGAAAGGGTGGTGGGTCTACAGTGCTACATCTTTCCAGGGCTAGCATTCCAGGCATAGCCCAAATCCCAAAGGAGGGATACGGGCAAAGGGCTTCGGAATGGACAGGTCAGGTGTGCTAAGTGATGGGGAGAGAGCCAGAAAGAACACTGTATCATTTATTTGTGAATGTGTGGTCCAACACTGCCACCTTCCTTTGGCTGTGTGCATTGCACAGAATAGTCAGTGCAAAGTTTTGGAAAGATCAAATAGGCATTTCAAAACTGCAACTAAAAGGGCAGCGATGCTCCTGCCTGCCCTTCAAAGCTCTTGGCTCAATTAGTTGTTCTTTAATTTGAATCCTCAGAGACACCAAGCATCTCAGTGGCTCAGCAACTTCAGTTTACCTGGGTGGGGGCTGCTGTATTTTTTATAATTTTTTTATTTATTTTCCATTTTAAAAAAATATAAACGTTTCATCTCTCCTTAAGCAGCGTGTCTTCTGGTACAAATATTTCTGTGCAACATCCTTCCACATATTATATACATTGAACAATTATACCTTGTGCAATTGTGCTTACGTTTTTGATCAGTTTGTTTGAGAGTTTCTCAGGGTATTTGGCAATATGAGAATGTTTAATAATTGCACATCATCCCAAGAAGGCAGAAGACACTTTTTTATACATTTAATAATGACCTCTCTGATGCCCCTACGCAATGTGTGTGTGCGTGAGAGAGAAAGATGTAGATATAAATACAGTATAAAAATGCACATATAATATTTTAAATATATCTTTTATTCCCCTCTTGGAAAAT
Source organism: Stegonotus admiraltiensis (assembly GCA_032468215.1). Classification (NCBI taxonomy): domain Eukaryota; kingdom Metazoa; phylum Chordata; class Lepidosauria; order Squamata; family Colubridae; genus Stegonotus; species Stegonotus admiraltiensis. The sequence goes on along the minus strand of JANHZT010002211.1, from coordinate 127,359 downwards.
CCAATGAGCAGCTGGTGGTTAATATATTTTTCAGATCATTCTGCTGTTCATCAAAGTTGTTGCAGAATTCAATTTGGAAATCAATTCAAATTCCACTGCATGACATTTATTTTACAGCTTCTCTTTCTCCTTACACCTCCTAGAATTTTGGCTTTGGAATAGGAGGAGTCCAGGGAGGGTGATTTCTCTCAAGGCTGCTTGGGAGACTTTAGGTCCCAACGGAAGGACATCAACTCTCTGGGTAAAATATTGGCCATTTCACACAAAGCAAACAAGAATTGAGGCTGGACGACGCAGCTTCTGAAAACTTGTGGCTCCCATAATTGCGTCATTTTTTTCTCCTCCTCCATTTCCAGATGACTCCATTTGGTGTAAAACCACGAAGCCTCTTTCCGAAGGAGATGCGCTAAAGGCATTCGTTATGGCTGAGCCAATGGGGATCCCCAACCACATCGGGAAGTTCGAGGGTGGGGAATCCGCTGCCCCGGTCACTCTGCCTTCCGAAATCCAGCTGCTTCCCCAGCAAGCGGGGATGGCGGCCATCTTAGCCACGGCAGTTGTCAACAGTAAGTGATTGGTTAAGGCCTTCCTGTGGCCATCCCTGCTAGAGCCATGGATGCCAACTCCTGGGGATTCTGGGAGTTGAAGTCCACGTGTCTGGCAGCTGCTCTTCTGTTGGATTAGACCCGTGATGGAGAACCTATGGCACATGTGCCACAGGTGGCATGCGAGTGTTGCCCTAGCTCTGCCATATCGGTAGGCATGCCATATCGGTAGGCATGCGAGTGTTGCCCTAGCTCAGCACCAGCCAGCTGATTTTCGGGCCTTCCGGGCTGCCTGGAAGTCAGGAAACAGGCTATTTCCAGCCTCTGGAGGGCCTCCAGGGGGGTGGGGAAGGCCATTTTTGCCCTCCCCAGGCTTCTAGAAAGGCTCTGGAGCCTAGGGAGCGCTCGCTGGGTTGAAGTCCACCCATCTTCAAGCTTCCAAGGTTGAGAAACACTGGTATAGAGGAAGGTAGCAGACAAAGAAGCCACCGGTTTATTCCTGTAAATAATCCCATCTTTTTGGGACTAAAAACTAATGATGGCTCAGAGCTTTATGGCTAGGCTTCATGAGGGCTGGTCTGATGGGGGAAGGTTTGACCGGTCGTTCTCCTGCCCTAAGTCCACGTCCTTTGAGGGTTCTCCATCTGCAAACGAGGCCGCCTCCCTCCTCCTCTGATTCCCTTCTGCCTTCCAGAGGACGTCTTTCCCTGCAAGGACTGTGGCATCTGGTACCGGAGTGAGCGGAACCTGCAGGCTCATCTGATGTACTACTGTGCCAGCCGCCAGAACTCCACTTCGCCCACCCTGGACGAAAAGCCCAAGGATGCCTACCCCAACGAGCGCATCTGCCCCTTTCCCCAGTGCCAGAAGAGCTGCCCCAGTGCCAGCTCCCTGGAGATCCACATGCGCAGCCATAGCGGTAAGACCTGGAGGACCCAGGTTGGGCGGGAAGGGGCAGAAGGTCCCCAGGGGCTAGGCTGGGGGAGGTCCAGGAAGAAGGCGCCCCAGAGGCTGGAGGCACAGGCTCAAGCTCACCCCAGCTTTCAAAGGTTGCAATCGTATGAGACCGACAGGAAGTCCGAGTACCATTGTGGGGTTATTCTCTAATATAAAGTCTAATCGCTGGCAGTAAGATCTCAGCCCTGGGGATCTCCTGCAGCCCTGCCAAAGTCCAGCTGGTCTTTTTTTACGGTGCACCCATCAGCAGGTGTACCTTAACCTCTCTGTCATGTTGCAGAGCCATGCAGAAAACGGTGGGCCAGCCCTGACATTTTGGGGCAAGGAGATGACACCATTTTTGTCCGAATCCTGCAATTCTCATCTGGCTTCTTTTTCAGGAGAAAGGCCGTTTGTCTGCCTCATCTGTCTGTCTGCCTTTACAACAAAAGCAAATTGTGAGCGACACCTCAAAGTACACACAGATACCTTGAATGGTAAGTTGGACTCGGGGCTGGAAGTACAGCATGAAACAAATCCTTCTCGGAGGCCCGTTAGCTGTGGGCACATTACTCTTCCTCGTTCACGAACCCTTGTGCCAGGCCAAAGGAAGGCTCCACGGCTGGTGGTGGGAGCTTCTCTTCTGCCCAGGGTCCTACTCCCCAGAGTTCCCTGCTGAGGCTTCTCGTGGTTGAAGTTACCTGGTTGTGGGTTTGGAGAAAGTCTTGGGCTTCTCTAATTGGACAGAAGATGTTGGTGGCGGAAAGCTGTGAAAAACTGTGGTCTTATGGTAGGAGGGAGAAGAGAGTGGGCCACCGTTAGATGCCTCTTGGAGATGCCAGATCTGAGTGCAGAGCCTTTGCTGGACTTGCAGAAGGTCCTAAGTTCAGCATCTGCAGATAGAAGAGTTTGGCTTGAAACTCTGGAAAGTCCTATCTACTCTATAATTTTAGATTAGATGGAATAGACCTAAACAATTATAATAAGTTCATTTACTACGCTTCTAAGTCACCTTTGTCCCTATAAGCTGCTTCCTCCTATCCACTGTCCACTTGGTCTCCACCAGTATCAGTAACCCCTCATGTAACTGGAATTTAGGCTATTGGTGGACCACCAGCTTTGCATGCAGATGTCCCCAGATTCACTAGCCGGTGCCATCATCGACAAGTGTCTGGAGAGCTCCTGGCAGCCCAAGTAGGTAGTTTAATGTTCTACAGACCAACAATCAGGCAGTTTCCTGTGCTTCCAGGTGTCTGCCACAGCTGTGGCTTCATCTCCACCACTCGGGACATCCTCTACAGCCACCTGGTCACCAGTCACATGATCTGCCAGCCTGGCTCCAAAGGAGAGGTCTATTCCCCAGGCCCCACCATCCCTGCTTCCACCACTAAGCCAATGGCCCCGGGTAAGTGAGGGGGTTCCAGAGGTAGCCTGCGAACAGAGGAGAAGATTTGTAGTTCCTGGTTGAAATGAGGGATCTTTGGTGCTCATTTCATTACCCAAACTACCTAGTTTCATCATTGATAGAGATACCCTGTCCTGATTAGAAGGGCTGATAGCGTTCTAGAGAACCTGTTTCATAAAATTGAATTTTTTAAAAATTAATAACAGGTAGGGAGTGAATTGACTGGAGAATTCTAGCAGGTGTCCATAAGTAGATTGGTATTGGCAGCAATTGGCCAGGTTGCCGGGTCAAGTTAATAACAGTAAGCCATGAGAGATGGCTTCCTCTGGATTCATGCTGTTGGATGAGGACCTTGGAGAGCAAGAAGATAGTTGAGTTCCCAGAAGATGCTGAGCCAGGTGACTTGCTTGATTTGTGCAAGGCTGGTCAACTGTTTTATGCAGTTGCTCAAGGATGGTGACTTAGGAGCGCATTTGCCAGCATGTGAGCTCAGCCAGCCCGTGTGCTTTCCCATAAAGGCTCAACCTTCCCTTTATCTTCCCTTCTGCAGGCTTGAGCTCTCCAGGTTCATCCTCTGCACTCAAGTGCAGCTTCTGTGGCTACGTGGCCAACTGCTTGACCAGCCTCCAGCAGCACGTGGCCTTGCATAGCCCCGCAGCGACAGCTCTGCCCAGCTCAGAGCTCAGAGCTGTTCAGCAGAGCCCACCAGAGACCTCTGCCAAATCCCCTTTACAAGAGGCGAGGGGGTCCCCTGCAGTGGATGCAGGAAGTGCCTCTCCCCCCCAAGAAAAGAGTCCGGCCGCCAGCTGGCTTGACGGGGCCCCACCCATGCAAATCAAGGAAGAGCCCTTAGATGAGGAGGGAGACCCTCAAGGGCCCACCCAAGAAGAGGTAGCTCCGGAACCCGAGGCCGAGATGGATGCGTCCTCCAGGGTGCCCTCGCCCCACAGCCTGCACTCTCTGAAGGTGAAGTCGGAGATCTCCAGCCCCACACCGGGATCCAGCCCGGTGCCCAGTGAGCTTGGCGCCAGCACCCCCGGAGGCACCGTCTTTCTGCCCCAGTACCTGTTTGGCCATGAAGCCTCCGTGCTGCCCCAGGCGTCCGAAATCTTGGCCAAGATGTCCGAGCTGGTTCACAGCCGCCTAAAGCAAGGCCACGGTGGGGTGCCACCCTCCCTCTTTCCAGGCACCCCCATGCCCAAGGGCGCAACCTGCTTTGAGTGCGAGATCACGTTCAACAACATCAACAACTACTACGTCCACAAGCGTCTTTATTGCTCCAGCCGCCGCCTGGCTGAGGAGAGCCCCTCTGTCCTGCGCAAAGCCAAGACAGCTCCCGCCACTGCGCCCAAAGGCCCAGCTACTACCGGGTCACGTCTGTCGCCCGGAGAGAGCAGCACAGCCCAGGAGGGGGACCTGGAGGGAAATGCCACCCCTCCCGCCCTAGAGATCAAGCAAGAGGTCAAAGTGGAGGAAGGCACAGCCAAAGCCAGCCCCTCCCCTGAGACGGATGCAACCGGGCGCATCAGTGAGGGGAGCCCAAGCCCAGGGGCCAGCTCTGTGGAGGAACCGGAGGATGACCCCAACCGGACCGTCTGTGAAGCCTGCAACATCCGTTTCAGCCGCCACGAGACCTACATGGTACACAAGCGCTACTACTGCGCCTCCCGCCACGACCCTCCCCTGCGCCGGAGCAGTGCGGCTGGCAAGTTGCCCTTCCTCCCCCAGCCGATCCGCACCCGCAAACGCCGCAAGCTCTACGAGATCCACAACGCCAGCAGCCAATTGGGGGCTGCCCCAGAGGTCCCGCGCCCTGAGGCGCCTCCTGTGGTCCCTGCTCTCATTTCGGTGGTCAAGGCCACCCCGTCTCCCAGCTCGAGCCCAGATGCCGAGGGCCCCATTGACCTCAGCAAGAAGCCCCGCCTGAGCAGTGGGAGCCGGGTGCTCCCAGCCTCCCTCCTTCCCCTGGCGGACTACCACGAGTGCACAGCCTGCCGGATCAGTTTCCACACTCTCGACAGCTACCTGGCCCATAAGAAGTACTACTGCCCGGCCACGCCCTTGCAGGCCAGCACCATAGAGCAGCTGCAGAAGATCAAGGGGGCCGCCCCAGCACCTCGGAAGGCCCAAGACAGCCCAGAGGGTCGGGCTGAGGAACCCGAAGGGGTACCAATTAAGGTGGAGAGGGTGGTGCCTTCCTTGAGCCCCGTGGCTGCACCAGCCAGCTTCCCTGCTGTTGAGCCACTCCAGCAGCAGCAGCGCTACCTGGAGGGCAAAGCTCAGCACCTCGCAGGTGCCAAGGTGCCCCTGGCCGTGTGCCCTTACTGCCCCATCAATGGCACCGTGAAGGGAGACTTGGAAGAGCACTTCCGAAATGCTCACAGACTGTTTGTGACCAAAACAGCAGCAGGGTCCACGTTGATAGAGGCCACCCGGACGCTGGCCGATGGCAGCCCGCTTCCCTCACTGCCAGCCACCTCCCCGCCACAGTCGGCCCCCAGACTGCCCAAGGACAGCTTCAATGGCAAAGAGGCGCCAGTCCCTCCCCTGTCCAATGGGAGCCCACAACCCACGGCTTCTCCCCCCCCCCGCC
>JANHZT010002211.1:18762-40105 GCA_032468215.1 Stegonotus admiraltiensis | reverse complement strand
GGGGGACCATCAACGGAGAGGAGCCCCCAAGATACAGAGGAGCTGGGAGTCATTTGACCTGCCCAATCTATGGGTCTCTGTGGGTGCCAGACGCTGGCAAGGCCCTTGGGCTGCGACTGCTGTAATAGCTAAGCCCACCTGTCCCTGAAAGCTGAGGTGGGCTTTCGCAGGCTACAATGTCCAACCAGCATGGCTAACCAAGAGGGATGCTGGGAGTTGTGGCCCATCAGCACCTGGCAGCTGGGCGGCCTGTTGTTTTGCTTCTCCGCAAGGCAGTTCCTCTTACCTCGTAGCCCCCCAGCTTCAGGGTGACAGTGACATCGATGGGGTGGTTGACCACGCCCACCACGGAGCGCACGAGGGACATGAAGAGCAGCGGGAACCAGATGATGCAGATGAGGAAGAGGATGATGAGGCCTCCCATGCCGTATTTGACGATCTTCTTCTTCTTCTGACCCTTGGGCTGTGGGTATTTCTGCAGGGAGAGCGGGGAGCTAACGGGTCAGCTCATGGAACCCTGGGTGTTCTCCAAAAAGCCCCTTGCCTCCCTTTCAGTTGTGTTGGGCTACAACTATTATCTTACTGAAGGCCCATCTTGCTCACTAAGACTACAGGGATTGTCTGGGGGATGAAACCCTCGAGAAGACTCTTGGAGACCCAGCTCCACCATGCTTCCTCCCCTTCCATGGAGGCCCACCTTTTCCATCTCACGATTGCACTTGATGATGAAGATGTTGGCATAGATATCTTCCACACACATCCAGTCGGAGAGGGACAGAGTGGTGTCCGTCCAGACCCAGTCCATGACAGCTCGCAACTCCACCAAGAAAGGCACCAGGCGAAACCTGTGGAGCCAAGAGATGTATCTTCAGATCCTCCAGGGGTGGATTCTGGTTGACCCTGGACAATTCTGCAGAAATCTATGTCACCACTTTCCCCCGATTATCACGGTGCATGGTGTTTACTATGATGCACGGTAAAGAAATGGGGTACCAGACGTAGAGACACATGGAGACATAGGACGCGGTGGAACCCCCCAAGAAAGGTTTGCATGTTCTACTTTGCTGCAAAGCCTTCTGGTTTCCCCCAAAAGGATCCTGCTGTCTGTCTGCCTCTGCTTAAAGGACCCCATATCAGGCTCTACTTCTCCCAGCAGCCCCCTCCCCTATTTTGCCAGGGGCTCAGCTGTTACCCTTGGAAGAGGAAGAGGTTCAGGTGGTTGTATTTCTTGGTGAGGAAGTTCCCCAAGATGCGGGTGGGGTAACCGCAGCGAATCTGGTAGGCAGAGAGGCCGAAGTAGATGCACTTCACAAAGTACCACAGCTGGGCCACCGTATTCTGGCTGAACTTCCTGGGCAGGGAGATCAAGGGTGAACCTTAGAGGAACCGGCCCAAGTCAGGACGGGGGGGGGGGGAGAGAAGAGACAGCCACATACCTCTCTGTGACGGCGGGTAGAATGAAAAACATCCAGATGTGAATGCCGAAGACCAAGATGAACTGGAAGATGAGTTTGCCAAGGACGCTCTTGCGCAGGTAGAGTGCCCGGTCGATGACCATGGTGGAGAACTGAATCAGAAGCATCACCAGGAACGCCTGGGGCACCTGGTCTTCGGAGAGTGAGGACGCGATGTCGGCTGCAGCCGAGTGTTTCTGCAGGGGAAGAGAAGCTCAGGAGGAGGGACTGGCAAACACAGATGCACCTCTTCCCCCCTCCCCCAATTTCCCTCGGAGATGCTGCTCCACTCCTGTCCAGGGACCCCCAAGCATAGCACTCTCCCTCTTTTAAAGGGGGTGGAGGTAGCAACCCTGTGCTGGATTTCAGAGACGCTTGGAATTTGTCGCTCTGTTTCATCCAAACTTGGCAAGAGCAAAAGGGAGGGTGGTCTCCAGGCAGCAGATAAACCCACTGGGGACCCCTGCTCCATCCTCTCCTTCTCTTTGCCCCTCCCTCTGCCCTGGAGTACCTTGAGGCCAAAAGCTCTACTGGAATAGTCCAAAGGGCACCTGCTAGATGCCCAGTGACTACAACTCCCAGAATTCCCAGCAGTTGACTAAGACTTCTGGGAAGCACCACCCCAGCAAAATCACCGGAAACAGCTTGAGGAAAGCTACAAACAGCCAGTGGCACAGCCAGACTTACTCCAAAGGCCCAGAAGCCGAAGATGATGATGATGAAGTCTACCACATCCGCCAGGAACATGAGGGCGTAGACATCCGTGGCAGCACGGCACTTGCTGTGCAGGATGTCCTGGAAGAACTGGCACGCTGGCTGGAGCGTGCGCTCTGTTCTGGAGGAAGAGGGTTGAGTGAGGCTGTGTGTGCGCGCGTGTGCTTTGTCCAGGTTGCTGCCACAGCCGAGCCCATGGGAGGAAGACCCCAAACAGGACAACCAATTTTTCTTGGTTCACAGGAAGATTGTTGCCTGCCCCTCCTCTCCCACCACCAGCCCCGTTTCCCATCGCTTACGCAGAAACAAAGAACTGCTTCACTTGGCGTTTGGCAGCTTTCATCTTTTCTCGGGATGCCTCTGACTTCTTCTTCTTCTCCTCCTCCTCCTCCTCCTCCACCACCTTCTCCTCTCCTTCCTGCTCCTGGATCTCTGGGGCTTGGAAAGGGAGGAGTGGGGTGAACTCTTCTCCCACTGATGGGCTTCAGCCAGGGAGCCTCTACAACTGTGTCCCTCTTCCCCCTCACCTCTCGCATCCTCCTGGGTTCATCCCAGCCAGCAGATCCCGCCAAAGGAACACTCTTTGGCACAGGGTCTACCAGGGTGGGGGTCCTCTCAGTTCATCTGTGCCCTCTAACGGGACCCAGAGGGCCACAGAAACCAGTGGAATTAATACAACTATCGACTTAAGTAAATAAACTCGATGTGCCGCCCTCCCACCTTTCAGCGCCTTCTGCAGAGGCCATTAGCTACCTTCCTCCCTGTGCTGGTCCAGAGGTTTGCTCAGTTGCTTCTTCTTCTCTTTTTCCTTTCTGAACCGTGAGCGGATGCCCTTCTGCACCTCCGGCTCCGTCTTCTCCCCCATCACCACCACCGTCTCTGCCTCGCGGCTGCCCAATGCCGAAGGCTCCGGCTCTTCCTTCTCTTTGGCCGCCTCCGGAGATTCTTCTGTCTCCAGCTGAGGTTTGGCCAGCAGGTCTTCTTCGTGATCCCAGAGGCCGTAGCTCTGCAGGGGACAACGCGTTCAGGAAGGGGGTGCTGCAGCTGTGCTGTAGGCACAGCGAAGCATGGGAGAAACCAGTCTAAGCCACCCCAGCTGCAACTCTTGCTGTGACTCCCAGCAGCTCCCCAAATCTCAGGTTCTCTGCCAGATGTCCCTTGGCCTCAGCCATGGTTGCTCTCCCAGCCCGGCTGGGAATTCGGGCCTCTTTTTCCAGAGCCCGGTTCCTTCTTACCAGCAGCAGGGAGCGGTGGAAGAAGAGCGCCAAGAGCTGGATCAGGTCATATTTGATGTAGTTGTCGGTCTTCTCAATGCCCAGGATGCGAGGTGCAAAGAAAGGCCTCCCCTCATAGCGCACCATGGTGGTGTAGCTGTTCCAGGGGAAGAAGCCGAACTGGAAAAGGTACTTGAGAACCACCATCACCTGTGCAGGGAGAATCCAGGGGAGGAGGACTGTAGAGCAAGAGCAAAGGTTTGGTTCTCCGGCCTTTGATTTTCTACCAGAAGGGTCTTCTCACAAGGAAGGATGGAAGGCAACTTTCCTCATTACAGTATCTGAAACCCAACCACTAAAGATTAAGTTGCCTCTGAGTATGGAGGCTCAACTCTCAGCCATCAGAATGAGTCCAGGGCATGGGCTAGACTCAGCCAGGCTCTTCAGTCCTTGTGGCCCAACCTTGGTCTCTCCTGAACAGGCCCTTCCAGACTTGGCAAAGCCGCAAAGGAAGTTCCTACTGAATGTGGAGCTGCCTCCTTCTTCTGGGGGCAGCTATGCTTTGTTCTTCCGACACCGTGGAGTACCCTAAACCAGAGTCCCTCAAGCCAGCCCCCCCTGGTGTGCCATGCTGGGCTCCGGTTCTTGCTGGCAGGGGAATAGAGGCAGCCCCACATATCAGTGAGAGAAAATCTGCCCAGTTTCCCAACAGTGGCAATTTCCAAGTAAATGGATTTCAACTCCCAGAATTCCACACCCAGCATAGCCATTGCTGAGAATTCTGGGAGTTGAAGTCCATTCACCTACAGTTTGCCGTGCTGGGAAAGGCTGTGCTAAGCCATTTCTCCCCATCAAAATTAGCTTTAAAGACTTCCTCCACCCCCAGCTGAAGAAGGGTCCCACCTCCGTGTAGACGATGGCCGTCATCCAGAAGGACTTGCTGGGCCGTGGGATGGAGAGCATGGCCCACAGGAAGATGAGGATGGGCAGGACGATCGAGATGACCGAGGCCGTAACCATGTTGTTGAGGATGATGATGAAGTAACACAGCAAGTCTGAATGGCCGGCCACAAAATGGTAACAGGCCACCAGCAGCTGCACAAAGCGGTTTTGGGAGCGGTAGAACTGCTCCGATTCCTCCAGCTCTTCAAAAGAGACACATCTGGAAAACGGAAGGGACAGGCAGGGGGTGGGAGCAGGTAGAGAAAGCTACGGGGAGCAAAGTTCCTCCAAGCTGGAATTACCACGCCCAGCACCATCTGTGTTTCACTGAGCTTCGGCATGCATTATGCTGAGCCTGCAACTCCCACAATCCTCCACTCTGCCTGGGAATTCTGGGAGTTGAAGTCCCAACATGTTGGATGACAGAAATACTGTTTTTATACTCATTCCCCTTCGTCTATCGAAGATGTTCCAGGGATTGACAACTGCATCATCCTTTGATGGAATAATAGTTCTGGAATTCCTATGTATCTTTTGGAGAAGGGTTCTCCAACCTTGGCAACTTTAAGACTTGTGAACTTCAACTCCCAGAATTCCCCAGCCAGCTAAACTGGGACCTCCGTATCAACTTTTGATACAACAACTTTTGTGTATCTTTAACCGGGTGACGTTAATGGAAGCATCTGCCTTGGCACACGTGACCCTAAGAAGCCAAGGTAAGTGTGGTGCCCTTCCTTGCCCAAGGCAGTACCTGTTCAGCAGCAATTCACTGGCAGTTCTGGGGCGACTCTTAGCACAAGCCAACAGCTCCTGGGAGTTGCTGGGAAGGAGTCCTGCGTTGTCCGGAAGTTCCACGGCTGGAATTTGCTCCTCGCTGGCGCTTCGAGAGTTGTAGCCGGTGCTGTCAGCACTGAAAACCTCTGCCCCGTCGCAGCCACTGTGGAAGCATAAAAGGGGTTACACAGCCTCCTCCAACAGGAATTTGACTGAATTCACCTTATTTCCCAGTTCACACGTCTGTCCCAAAGGTGCTTTTCAAGGAAAAAAAACAAAGTCCAGTTGCCTTTTGGAAAGGTACTTTTGGGACAACCATGAGGTGGATGATTGACAACCTCCATAGACATTCGCACAACATGCTACACCAGAAGAAAACTAACTGCACCAGCTGGTACTCCTAACATTAGAGCCACTAAGAAAATTAACTCTGCCTGAAACTGCTCAAGTTTGGTGCGCTGCTGGATGGGCTCTAAAGAGGTCATCCAACCCCATCTCAAGCAGTACAAGAGGCTGAACTGCCAACTTCGTAGCAGATGGCTGCCAAGAGCCTCCAGGGAAGGAAGGGCGTCCACCACCCAGGGGCTATTGCAGCAGCTGCCCCGGAAGCAGGGCTGCAAGATGGTGGAGGGAAAAAGGAAGATGAGGGCGATGGTGGTGGAGGAGAAGAAAGCCTAGGAGATGCAGGTTCAAGGTCCACCTCCAAGACAGGATCCTTGTCTTGAGCTGACCTGCCACAGCTGGTCCTGCTTTCTCTTCCTGGGAAGGTAGCCCTGTTATCCTTCCTTCCTTCCTTCCTCAACTCCTGGGCCTTACAGGGAGCAGGCGCAGACTCGGGGCCCACAACCCCACGTGCCGCAAGGCAGAGCTGCCCCAGTCCTTGCTTTCCGGCTTCCCCTCCCCGGCCCCATATGCACCTGCCTGGAAGCCATGCTGTTGGGCGATACTGCTGCCGTCCCAGGCAAGGCCGTGTCCTGCGAGGTGTTGTCGGCTGGTGGGGGCAGCTGGTATAACCTGTCCAGGTTGCCCCTTTGGGCCTCCTCTGCCTGCGTGGACAGGACAGGAATGGGTCTTCTGCAGCAAGCCAAGTTCCCCTCCAACCCAGCCCCAGCCTGGCTGACAGGTGCTCACCTGATCCAGCTGCTGGGTGAGCACAAACCTCTCCAGGCCCAGGATGGTGGACAGATGCTCATGGTCCTTGGTGAGGGCCCTCAGCCACCGGGTCAAGCCGTCCACCATGGCCTGGCACAGCACCCACAGGAAGCGCAGGCCATTCAGCACCCGCTGCAGAACGTTGCTCTTCCCTGAGAAAAGACCCGCCTGGGTAACTCGCAATATCTCCAGGCAGAAAAGGGAGCTCGTAATAGAATAACAGAGTTGGAAGGGACCTTGGAGGTTTTCTAGTCCAACCCCCTGCTCAAGCAGGAAACCCAACACCATTACAGTCAAATGACTGTCCAGTCTCTTCTTCAAAACCTCCAGTGATGGAGCACCCACAATTTCTGTAAGCAAGCAGTTACACTTGTTAATTGTTCCATATTTCCCTCCTCCCTTTGCTTGTAGCAAACTGCCCCTGCACATGGAGGATCCGCCTCTTACAAGGGAGTCTGTTCAATCAGCCTATCTCCATCTGAAAGCTGGAAACCCTTGGCAAGTTCCTAGTTAACGGTGTACATGTAGTCCTTGACTTGTGACCAGTTACTTAGTGACTGGTCAAAGTTATGACAGACACCTCCCTCCCAAATGTAGTTACCACCTGGTTTCAGAATTACGATGCCTCCCTCGGGCACATGACCACATTTTGGGTGCTTGGCAATCTCTCTGCATTTACAAACATATGTGGTATCCCCATGGTGACGTGGAAGCGAGTTTTGGCATTTCTGCTGAAAACTGAACTTTACATCTGGTTTCCAGGAAATTGCTCCAAAGTGAAAGATAAGTTTGCCCCAAGACCATGGCGCTCACTTAATGACCAGTGCAAAAAAGGTTGTAAAATTGGAGCTGTGGAATCCACATTCCCGCATCTTAAAATAGCTGAGGTTGAGAAACCTTGTCCTAAGGGATTGGAAACTGAAGGTGGGGGCAAAGGTGCAGGCATTCCAGCCTTGCCTTCCAGCTACCTGGACTTGTCTCCTCCTCTTCCTCCTCCTCCTCCTGGCTGCATCTCTCATCTGGCAACTGACCTGGCGAAGTCTCCCCTTTGGTCTCCTCGCCTGCAAGAGGGACAGCTGGTGAAACCAATAGACTGTGTTCACCTGGACACACCGTGGCCACCAATATCCTGAAAGCTGGGTTTGGAAAAATGGTCTCACCTGGAGAAGAGGTGCTTTCGGCTGGATCCGCCTCCTGTTCCTCTCTCTCCTGGCGCCGTTGCTTACGCAGGACAGTCCTTGTGCTGGTGACCCAGGCCTGGTAGGCCAGCTGGACCCAGAAGACAAAAAGAGAGACTGAGTCTGCCTCCTTCAACTGCTGGAGAACATCCCAGAAACAAGAGGTCTCCCACCAGGAGAACCATCTCAGGACATCACAAGGTGGGCAGCGTTGGGGACAGACAACCCTGAGATTCCAAATGTTTTGAGGCCAACTCCACAATCCCTTGCCAGGCGTGGTGTTGGCTGAGGACGATTGGACGGCACAGGGTTTCCTGCCTGAAGAAGTCTCAGGACCTTTACCAAGGAACAACTCAAGCAGGGGGAATGAGAAGACACAGCCACTTTGAGCATGTGCAGAGGGCATTCTTATTAATATATGACATTCATGCAGCAGCCTATCAGTGCCTGGGGAGCAGGAAAATTGTCTTCGAAAAAGACGGATAGATTTATTTATCCAGCAACTTTGAGCCCAACTACAAAGGAACCAGGAAGGTTTTGTACCTAGCATTTGTTTCATAATAATTTATATTTCCTATAAACTCATCCCAGGCAGTCAGTAATACCTGTGCTCCCCACCTGCCCAAGGCCTTGTAGGGGGAAACCTCCCACCCCCTCCTCACCTGGAAGGCGCTCTGCTTCGGGGGCTTCGGATCTTCCACAGGGGGCTCCTCATCCTCTTCGCTGTCCGTCTCAAACAAGAAGTAATCCCCCGAGTGCAGCACTAGGAGCCCCACAGCAAAAGTCAGTCAGTGCCCTTCTCCTCCTTCCCCCCTCCTGAACAGCCCCACATGGGTTGGGGAAGGCTCCCTCGAGAACAGACATGCAGGAAAAGTCAAGACAGAAAGACAAGAGTGCCTCTAGGCATGTACAGAGAAGGGCCACTCTAGAGGTCAAGGACAGGAAACGAGGGCAGCAAAGACCGCAAGAGCCCCATTCACAGGAGCTGAGCCTCAATGCCCACAAGGGCTGTCCGCTTTCAACAAGGGGCTCTTCTGGGTCTACCTCCAGACCAAGGCCACAGAGCCTCCGGGCAAAAGGCTGGTTTGGACTTGGCTCTTCCAGGGTGGAGAGTCAAAGCAGACCGAACCAACTCCAGAGACGCTTCCCCCACCGGTCATCTTACGGCATTCTCCTTTCAGCTCTTTTGCTGAGGTTGTGAAGTTTGGATTTGATGCTTTGGGCCGTTCGTTGGCACCTTGGACGTTGGGAAACTGCCTTGAACTGCTTTGTCAATAAGGCAAGACACTGCAGGCCCTAGAATGGCGTTTCTCAACCTTGGCAGCTTGAAGATGGGTGGACTTCAACTCCCAGAATCCCCCCAGCCAGCACGGGAGTTAAAGTCCACCCATCTTCAAGCTGCCTCGGTTGAGAAATCGTGCCCTAAATGCCTGGGTAAAGCACACCCTGGGGCTTGCAAATGAACCCTCCCACCGCCAGTAAAACCCAGTGAACCCCAGGGATGTTCCTGGGGGGAAGGGGCAATTCACGGAAGGCCCCACTCCTGTGGCTGGATCTCCAAGGGAATTCGAGTGAGCAGAGGGGAAGATTCTTCCCAAAGGGAGTCGGCTCCCGCTGCCCCCTTCTGTTCGTGCAAAGACATTACCCCTGTAATGGCCCTGCCTCCCCCGGCAGCCTCCGTCCACCCGAGAAGGAAGGGCTACTTCCCCTGGGGAGAGTACAGCAGGCGATGCGGGGCTGCCCTCCACAGAATGTGGTTTTCCTTAGAGGGAAGACAAGAAAAGCAGAGAAAGTCAAAAAGATGCAAACGTTTCCCAGGCAACAAAAACATGCAGAGATTACCCCCCCCCCCCGCAAGCAGGCGTAAGAAGCGATGGAGGAGGAGGAGAAGAGCAACCAGCTGTCCACGCAGCATCTCAGCGGGGTTTCCGGCAACCCACTCTGACTAGGACTGCATGGGTGCCAGGTGGGTAGCTTGGTTGGCACCTAGCTGGCCCCGTTCCCCTTCTTTAGTGAGGATTCCTATTCTGTAGGGCAGGGGTCTCCAATCTTGGCTGGCTGAGGAATTCTGGGAGTTGAAGTCCACAAGTCTTAAAGTTGCCAAGATTGGAGACCTCTGCTGTAGGGTAAGAATCAGATTTCTCTCTCTCTCTCTCTGCCTCTCTCTCTCTCTCTTTGGAAGTTCATTCTGGTCCACCAGGCAGAGTCCATATCACACAATAAAGTATTGTCTCTCAACCCTGGAGTCCTTAAGATGTATGGACTTCAGTTCCCAGAATTCCCAGCTGCCCACGTTGAGAAACAGTGCACTACAGGACAATGCCCACTAAACACTCCAAAAGGGAGGTATCTGTAGCATGCATTGCCAAAGCAAATAAGGCTTTCACAGCACGTTCTGGTGGTCCGGCTCAGCCAACATGCCTAAGGCAGGTGTAGGGGGCAGTGGGAGTGTCCTGGGTGGGTGGAGGAAGAGGTGCTATCAAGGCAATGGCCAGACAAGAGGGGAACTGAGCCCAGGGCACG
This sequence comes from Stegonotus admiraltiensis, assembly GCA_032468215.1. Lineage (NCBI taxonomy): Eukaryota > Metazoa > Chordata > Lepidosauria > Squamata > Colubridae > Stegonotus > Stegonotus admiraltiensis. Next base: position 30,154 of record JANHZT010002211.1, on the reverse strand, counting down.
GACGTAACGGGAGAAAATTTTTCAGATGAGCCCCATTCTAGTTCTCACAAAGATAAAGGCAGGGGAAGCACATTCTGAGTTGCAGGATTCTGCTACTATAGCTTTACAATAAGAGTAGGACTGATCTACATGGTATTGGCGACTTTGTCTGCTCTACCTAGCAGGGCTGACAAATAAGCAACGATCCAAGTCCATTTTGTGCTCCACCCATCTATACGCTACAAGCAAGTCATGATTTAATCTCAGTGTATTGGCTAAGCCACACCCAAACAAGCCACAGAATGGCTCCGGTGTGAACCAGCTAGTCTGGACGGCTGTTTAGCTTCCAGACAACCCACCCAATAAGTCAGGACCGAGTCTGGGATCTGCACGCAGTTCAGGGTCTGAACTGGGCCTCCTGGCAAGGTCTCAGCTATGGTCCCCACGGGTTCCCTGGAATGAGCAGCCAGGGTTCTGATGCCTGATGAGGCCTGTGGCTGCAGCGGCCTCTGGAAGGACCCGGGCAGCAAGAGACTTCGGAAGGCAGCCCGTGTAAGAGACGGCTGGAAGACCCTGGAAGAGAGACAGGCCCATCCAGAGAGAGGCATGCAGAATGAATTGAGATGGGTGAGGTTGATGGGCTGAGATGACACCATGGTTAGCAATTGCAATGGCCTCTACCGGCAGAGCCGGCAGGATGAACCAGGGTTAGTATGTCTGCCAGCCCTGAGGCTGGGCTGTACCTGTGGCGTGATCCAACCACGGGCGCCACCAGCGCTTCCTTTGCTGGCCAGGGTCCTTCTTGGCACCTGAGGCTGTGGAACAGGGTACAAAGGCAGGTGAGGGACACGGGAAGGGCCGGAGGGGTTGGCCGTGCCCGAACGAGCAGCTGCTCCCTCTCCTAACGCCCACTGATGCCTTCTGTGAGCGCAGGCCCAAACGGTCTCCATCCCAGGCCTTCCTCCTCTGTAGGCAACCCATAAAACCTCTCGGGGGCAGAAGCCGTGCCTGCTTCATGCGGCTGCCAGTGGGCGAAAGAAGAGAGTGCCCCCCACTCTTCATGGAGACCAAGCAGGGTGTAATCAAAGGCTATGTGGTGGTTGCAGGCAGGGAGAGCCCAAATCCTGGGGGGGCGGGTGGGAGCGGGTGGGACTTGCAAGGATAAAGGAAGACCCACATCCTCCTCCCTCAGCCTTCCATGGGTCCAAATGGCATCTAAAGTCACACTTCCCGGCGTCTCCTGTGAGGAGAATGGCTGCTTTTGTAAAATCCGCTGCCCGGAACAACGGCGTGGCATTGATGTGACGTGGGTGTCCACCAGTGAAACCGTACTGTGGAACAGGCCACTGCAGGAGATCTGCTGCCCTTGGGCAGTGCCAAGCCATGGACTTCCTAGAGGTTTTCCAGAAATGCTCCCCAGCCTGGCCCTGAAACTCCCTTCACACCTGGCGTGGCTGCCTCCGTGGCCTCTTCCGAGTCTCTGGCCAGCTGTCCCTGATGGTACTTCTCCTGCTTGGCTCGAATCCGTTGCATCCTGTGGGCAGAGGGCAGGAGCTGGGCAGTGGCACAGAGGCTTCATCTCCCCGTGCCGTCATCCATCCTGGATCCTCTTTTGCCTGCACCTCAAGTAATTTCTCTGGGTCCCAGAAGCCAAAGTCGGTGGCTCAGTCCTGCAAGACCGTTCCTCCCCAATGCTTAGGTATCTCCCTGCCCCACCCTGCTAAGGCTGGACTGGCAGCCTCCTCCTGGCATTTTCTCAGCCCTGCCTGAAGGACCCAGCTTGGTCCTGGGAAGTCCATCCACCAGGGCACAAGCTCCACCTCTGAGCACCCTCAGGGGCTTTGAGCCCCCCCACCCCCCAAGCCCTGATTCCCATCTGCAGCTCCTTCAGAGATCCTTGATTCCCCCTGGCAGATTCCGCACTTGAGTCACTCTAATACAAGACCATCTCAAGTCCCAGGAGGGCCAGTGTGGGGGTCAAATCAACAAAAACGAAATCCACTTCTCGCATCTCCCACCCCAGTCCTGAAAGCTGGATAAACTGCTGGGGCCCCTCCTGGCTGGGCGTCTTCCTCTCCTTCCCCTCCCATGAAACTCACTGCCGCTTAAGTTGGACCAAGGATTTCTTTTCAGCCTGGTGGTGGGTGGTCATCTGCTTGATCATCCTGGCTTTGAAGAGGGCGAAGCCCCTGCAGAGACACAAACCAGGATCCATGAATGTCAGGAAGAGCCCTGCCGAGCCACGTTCCTGACTTCCAGGCACATAAATGGGCCAGAGGCCTCCGCAACCAGGGCTCCCCGGTCACCCCAATCTGCGTGCAGGATGACAATATAGAATATAGTCCTCGACTTATGGCTGTAACAGAGCCTGCAACTATGGTTGTCAGTCATGACGGTCATGAAGTGGGTCAACAGGTGACCACTCCCAATTTTACAATCTTTTTTGTGGCGGTTATTAAGTGAACACTGTGGCTGTTAAGCAAACCCATTGTTTTTTATGGGCATTTTTTTTTGGCTGGAAATGGATTTTACAGTCTGCATCCCTGGATGAGCAAAGCTCAGCACTGCCTGACAGACGCCTCCTTCTCCAGCGGCCCTTCGCCCCAGCCCCTCCCTGCCCACCTGGAGGCCTGCAGGGCTGAGGCTTTGAGGTCGGCCCAGACATGCAGGAAGTAGCAGCTGAGGAAGACTCTGCGCTGGAGGAGCAGGAAGATGAAGCAGATGCTGTCCCAGATGATGCCGGCTTCCTCCACAGGCAGTGCACAGTCCTGGCTCTTGTCCACATCCTTGGCTGGCAAAGAAGGGAGGAGGGAGAGGCTCAGACGGGGAGCAGAGCAGAGCAGGAGGGGCCCCCGGATTGTCCCCCCAGCTGCCTTCCTTCAGTGGGGGCTCTGGGCTCTCCCACATTCCCAGCCCCCAGAGGAGAGGAGTTTCTCTCTCTTTGTTCCACTTAAACGGACACCTCTGTGCAAGCTCAGCAGGTCACAAGTGTCACCCAGGGCAAAATGCCTCTTTTCTTTCAAATCTGTCTGCTTCTGACTGAGGACACCCATCCGCTCAAACTGACTAGAAGTAACAGGAGCCGCAATGAAAGGTCAGGGTTTGGGTGTTGTTTATGCAACGCATTAAATGATAACCTTGGGTAAACATGCCAAAAAGGCTATCTATAGAATATGGAGCCAAAGTAAACCTAATCATGTTTGGCTAAATCAAGTTGGTTGAATCTCATCCAACATGCCCAAAGCAAGTTTGTCTTGGCCTTTCTCTCAAGTCTTTTTAAGTCTACGAGCAACTTCTGGAGTCCCCCAACCATCACTGGGTCAAAGCAACAGTAACTGGACGGGACTTTGGTCGCTTCAGTGACAGTTGGGTGTTGCTGTGAAGACGTTGTGAATCCTCAGTGGAGAAACAGCATAGCTACGGGACCCTTCTGTTCCTGCTATTTTTCCAGACTCCAGACTCCAGATCCACCACCAGAACTGGGGAAAGGAAACTCTTGCGTCCCCTCCCAGTTGCTTGGATGTCAACCGAAGATACTCACGGTCATAGTAACCCTTGACGGTGCAGGCCAGGCTGAAGAGCTGAATGACCCAACAGAAGTTGTTCTGCATTTGCTGGACGAAGACGCAGGAGAGGAGCTGGCAGAAACAGAAAGGGAGTCACACCGCACCCAAAAGGGGTTGTCTGCAGTCAGACCGAAGACCCGGATTTTGTACACAGAAAAAATCTGGATCCACCGTTTTGAAATGAATGACTCGGACTTGACACCTTTTAGTCTGAGAGATGGAAGGGTTTGCAGGGAACCTGAGCCTTACCGAGAGCATATTCTTGGCAATGATCACCGTCACGTTGTAGAGAATCAGGCAGTCCCACAGGATCAGGCGGGCACGCAGGGACCAGCGCAACATGGCGGTGCCAAAGAGCAGCAGATAGAAGCAGGCCATCAGGTAGCCCAGGCCAAAGATGCTGATGCGATTGGCCCCAGCAATAAAGACGACGACCAAGACCAACCAGAAGAGGTAGCGGAACACACACACCTTGACAATGTCTAGGTAGGACCTGGCAAGCGGGAAAAAGGGAAAGGAAAAACTGAGAAGAAGAGTCTAGCGGAATCGAATCAAGAATCCCATGAAAGTCACTGAATCTTTGGTGGATCTCAGCTGATTTAATCCCAGTCATAAGGGATCTAAATGCAGTGCTGGTTCAAACACACTTTCTTATCCTTAACCAGGACAAATCATCCTCGTTAGCATGAAGTGAGCCAGGAAACTCCACCCAGGGGCAAAATATGGCTAATAGTAGCCCAGGTAGGGGACTGTTCTGCTCTCACCTGCAATTGACAAAATTGGGCACGGGGTTTGGCTGCCCCTGCAGGGGCTCCAGCCGCTCCTGGTTGTCACCAGCCAATTGCACCCATTCCTCCATTTGCTCATTGACAAACACTTTCCACTGCTGAGATGCGCAGAGGAGCAAGAGGAAGTCACCTGTGGGAAGTGATTATTTTTTTTAATGCCCATCACACCAGAAGACACGGGAAAGTAGAGGTGGCTGTGGATAGCAGAAATGCCTCCCCTTCTGGAGAGGAGGAAGAGCCCACTAGCGAGTCACCTCCCATCTCAAGGGGTGTGGCCCAATTTGGGTCTGTATGTGTGTGTGTGTGTGTGTGTGAGAGAGAGAGAGAGAGAGACAATCACAGACTATATTTAAGAACTGAAGGACATCTTTAAGGGCAACTGTCCTAGATGCTCAACTGTCACTGGGGCAAGGGGCAAGAGTCACAAGGGCTTCAACCTTCCTCTCAGGAGCTCTCCCTGGTGCTGAATTTGGCTCATTCCTGAATTCAGGCTGAGGCTCAACAGATCACAGAGAAAGGTTTTAATGACCCCAATCAAATGGCAAAGTATTACACCCTTTCCAAATTCACTTCCAAATTGGGACAGTCTGTGACTTGTCTTGCCACTAATGACTACATAGTGTAAGAACAGCCACGTGGGCAGGGGTGGGGTATTGGGTTTGAGGATTTATTCCTATAAGCCTCGCGGAGTCACTGTGAATGAATAAGACGGGTATGTAAATTTCTTTAATATTTTTTTTAAAAAGAGCAATTCTCTTCCACTAGGTTTTCCAACACAACAGGGCTATTTCCAGGTACTCACTCATGAGATTGATCGAATTGGGTTTCATGAAGAAATCGGGAAAGTACATCCATTTGACGAGAACGGAGGTAATGGGAAGGGTGGGGCTCCACCTCCAGGGGTAATCTAGACAGGTAAGAAGCAGAAACATGGCATCTTGGGAAAAGCACCTGGTTCCGGAGCCCCGCAAGCCTCCCTGTCCCATTTTAAGATCTCCCCTCTTCAAAGCTTTTCCTTTTTAGAAGAAAGAGAGTGTGAACAGACAAGCGCTGTGCTGAGAGTGTGTCTTTCATTAGCGGCAAGCGATAATCTTCCTCTCCAGGGAGTTTTACAATTCTCACTTAAAGCCTAATTGATCACCGTCACTGCATCTTGGCACAGGAGAGCCAATAATTTAACCAAGAACAGCTCCCACTGTCTGTCCTGGCTCTCCCACTTCCCACGTTTTGTGACGACCTTCTGGTCAAGGAGGAGAAAACGCTTCCTGTGTCTATAGCTCTCCATTATGCAGAATTTGGTAAATTTCTAGTATCCCTTAGTCAGCTCTTTCCTAGCTTAAAAATTCCCCAGATATTGCCAGCCTTTCTCAGGAGGGAACTGCCCACTGGATGTTTGGGATGACCTTTTGTCTGGTTAAACGATGCCCTCGTGATGCGAAGATCAGAACGGCACTTGGAATGTAGTTGCACTTGGCTTTCTGTGCATTTTACAGAAGCAACTTGTAATGACCTCCATCCACGGGGATGGAGGAGGAGCAGAAAGGACGCCAAGCACTGGTTCTACTTGGAAAGGAAGACTGCAGCAATACTTGGCTGGCTCCCTAGGTTGGAGTCTCACCAATGCAGAGAACTGGAGGAATCCCAACACAGAGAAGGTACTGGAAGATGAAGAAGAGAGCCAGGAAGAGACAGTACTTGGACCAGAGCTTGGCAATGGCCTGACGCCGCCTCCGGGTCAGGATGACAACCAACCAGCATCCATGGAAGATCACCATGAAGTTCATGCGCTGGCCAATCACGTTCACTGTCACTAGAAAGCAAATCTGAGGAAAGAGAAGGGAAAGAAGTCAAGGAAAAGGATGCATTGGAAAACTTTGGACTGGTGACATCTTGGGAGATGAACGAGAAATCTCTGCTCTGACATCAAGGATTGTTCCAAGATTTAAGAAGTTTTGGCCAAATACCACACCTCTTTTGTTTATTCGTTACTGCAAAAGCTCCACCCCTTTTTCATATGCCCTGATATTTTTGCTCCCGACACTCCTGGTGTCTTATCATACTGGCCAAACTTTTACTTCTTCATTGTACGCAACTTAGGTAGCACCTTCTCTTCAGTCCAGCCAACAGAGTCCAGCTCACCTCAAGGCCAAACTTGTAGAAGAAGTAGTTGATGAAGTACTTGATGCAGTTTAGCAAGCCTTGATCTAGGTTCTGGCGTGTCGCATCTTCAAAGACGGTCTGGGTGAGTGGAGGCACCAGCTGGTTTTTCTTGCGATAGTATTCCTGGCATCGATACACCACCGCTTCAAAAACCAGCAGGACTAGAACCTGCAGATGGTTCTGAAGAGGAAGAGGAAGATGAGCCAAGGACAGGAAAGAGAGACCACCTAGCCTTAATATCAAATAGATTCCCTTCCGGATATGATGGGCCACAACTTCCTTCAGGGCTGGAGCGACCTGCTAAGACAGAACATCTGCTACGCACCTGGATGTAACCCAGGCTGGGGTATCCCTTGCGAATACCAAACCAATTTGCGGGGTCTACAGGACCTTGGTAGAGGGTAGAATTGCCAATCTCCTCTGGCTGGAGGTTGGTCGCATTGAGCAGAGGCTAGAGGGAACAAAGGAATCATACTGTAATGCAACAGATCAGAAAATGTTATGCCGTCAGCAGCATTCACAATTCTTCCCGGGAGGTTAGGATAGAGTATAAACTCTTGATCTGATCATCAGCCAGCATTTGCCTGGCGACCACTATTTTTCCCCCTTCCCTATCTATTTCTGGAACTGTTTCCCACGCATACATCCTGAGGCACTTCCCTCTCCCCCCATTTCTGGGTCTAAGGTGGGGGGCGCATTTACCAAGCTGCAGTTTTTGTCGTAGTCTTGTGGGTTGACGATCTTCAACTGGTACAACATCTTGCAGACGATGATGATGCAGGCCCAGATGGTGGAGAGGCAGGAGGCCATGTGGCAGAAGCGGCTGTAGGGCACCGCAAAGGCCCACAGCACCACCAGCAGCAAGTTCATCACCGACACCTGAGGAAGGGAGAGACCGAGAGGATGCACACAACAGCTGGGACTCTGGGTTGTGCAGGGAAGGCCAGCAGACAGTGTTCTGATGAGTTGACCGACCTTCCTTTAATTTTAAAAAACAGAGTCCCTCGCAGGGCAGAAAAGTGCTGGGAAGGTTATCCTGGTGCCGAAGGATGTGTCCAGGTAAGACTGCTGCAGCCTCAAAGGTGATTTGGGGTCCCGCATGGCCCACACCTTTGCCCACAACCAGTTGCCACCTCTGTGGGCCAAAGCAGATCCTTTGCCTTTCTTTGCTATCTCACCTCAATGACCAAAACATGCTTAGTGTGGAGATAGCTTGGAGATTCCCTGATGCACAAAATACTGCAGGCATTAAATTCCTGGGAGGAACCACTTTTCAGGCTGCCTCTCCTCTATCTTACAGGCACCTGTGGCTTCCTGAGCTGCCACTTTAAAGGCCAAATGGTTTGATACCCGGGGGGCTCCTTGCCTAAATCAAGCCCCCCCCCGCCCCCCCCGGCTGTCAGCAGCTCCCCTCCCGGGTTCAGTCATTGTTCTAGGACTCACCTCCTGCAAAGCAGCCCATATGATGTACAGAGCCACCAACTTCAAGACGTGCAGCTCCAGCAGGCGCAGGAGAAAGACCTGGATGCAGCTGAGGATGTCCGAGAAGCTCCTCCCCAACACCGAGAGACGCTGCAGCACCAGGCCCCACTTGCTGGGCACCCCGTCTGTGGGAGACAAAGGAGGAGGAGGAGGAGGAGGAGGAGCTGGGAATATTTAGGCCCCATCAAGTCTGGTTCTTTAGCAGGCTTTGACCTCCACAACGACTCCAATGAAAGATAATGGAATGAAATAATGAAATGAAATAACTCTCCATTTGAAGGGAAATCAGTTTATGTTCAGCAAGTTTAGTTCTCTTCCTGGATGGTGAAGATGGAACTAATCACCTGGAAGAGGGTGAGGAATATTAAATTATTTAATATTTTTTAAACTTTTGTACTGTGTTGGGTTTTATTTATGGCTGTACACCACCCTGAGTCCTTCGGGAGAAGGGCGGTATAAAAGTTCAATAAAACAAACAAACAAACAAACAAACAAACAAACGGAAGAGGCTCTCTCCAGAAGGTTCATCCTCCGGGAAGACAATTTGATGAACATCAACTGATTTTTCTTCTAATGGAGATTTATTCAAGCAGGCCTTCTTCTTCAGCTTTCTCCCCTTACCTTCAGAAGAGGCATCAACATCGTCATTTGGCTCAGGGTCTTCAGCCTGGAGCAGCTCCTGGCTTCCACTAATCTCTCCCTTCCTAAAATCAAGAAGAAGACCAGCAGGACTCAGAGTCGCAAGCCTCCTGGGACTGGAATGGCAAGATTTGGGCAGCGGCCAAGACTTCCTTCCTTCTCTTTCAACCAGCACATTCGTTAAAAGCTGGCTCAGGAAGCCGGGACCTCCCCACCTGAAAGCAACGGACATACCCTGGTGAGATGACGCGCTCCAGATCGGTGATGCGCATGAATGGTCGGTGGAAGTAGTGGAGCTGAAGGATGCAGGCCAGCAGGAAGAAGCCTGGGATGAAGATGCTGGAGAAGAGCTCTGAGACACTGAACTGCTCCAAGCCAAGGTCACCCAGTCTGGATAAAGAGGAAGGGAGGAAGGATCTTCTGAGTCTTTAGATCAAACTGAGCTGATTTTGACCAGACAGGACCTGACCCATGTGCAATCACCTACTGAACTAACAAATCAATTTGAAAGCATTCAATTCATTCAAATCTCTTAAGTTGAACTGAGCGTCTCAACGGTCTACCTGGGAAGAGTGTTTTGATCTCCTTGAAACCAGCAAGAGATCTATCTCAACCTCTCCCCTGACTTAGAAGATCCCAGACCAGGTAAGGAGCCCTCATCCACAGATCCCTAGGGCTTGGGCCTGCAAAGCTGTGACTCCACTCACTGTTCATCGGTCAAATGGGTGAAGTTCCTCCAATACATGGGGAAGTCCTCAAACTGGAAGGTGTAAACAGCTATAAGGACCAGCATGGTGTAAGCAACCACAAACCACCAGAAAGGCTTCAGGAGTTTCCGCCAGAGATCATAGTAAACCTGCAGAAGACGTTGAGGGCAGATAAAGAGAAGCGTCGTTTTCACACGGTGGTATAGTTCATCCACTCCAACTTCTTGTACTTGGTCAGGAGACCCAAGAGGTATCTTAGAACAGGTACGAAGATGGCTACCCCATCTGATGAATGGACCTTGTTCACATTGCAGTACTTTTGTTTCAGAGTTAAGGTAGAAGTGCTTGGGGAAAATTCTCCTCTTCCCCAATTCCCAAAGAGCTAAGAGATGGACCAGTCTGGCTTGAAAGCCACAATGACTGGGAACACTAGGGACAAATCAGGTTTCTTCCCCTTTGTTGCACCCTTGTCCTTTTCAGTCCCTTAATCTCTAAAAATCCCAGCATTGCTCTGCTCCAAGATCAACTAATCACCTGGAAGAGGGTGAGGAACAGGAGGAAGAGGAACATGTAGACAATTTTGTAGACCACCAGCCGTCCAGCAAAGCTGACCACAATGAACATGCCCGCACAGACTAAGATCCAGAATTTGGCGTAGAAGCCCTTCACGTAGTTGCCCAGGACTTTCAGGACATCATGCTTGGGGTCTGGTTCTGCAGCAAAGAAGAGGGGAACAGAAAAGCGGGGTTCAGAATGAACGGGATCCCAGTGCAGAACTCAACCCTCATTCCAACTGAAAGGGCTGTAGCCCAGCTGACTCATCATGCCCAACTGGAAAGCGATGCACTGAGTTTAGGCTTAGTGAGTTTTGGGAACCCAGGCCATTGCAGCTTATTCCACAGATGTTGGCTTGCACTCCTCCTGAAGTTAGGTTGGCATAGTCCTGAAAACCAATCCTGCCCTCCAGGGCAAGTTAAGACAAGGTTTGGAAATCATCTGGACAGAATTCTTTCCAAATCCAAATATTGGGTTGCCAAGAGGTCACCAATAAAACACCCCCAAATGCAAAAATGCATATCCATTTAGCAGGTAAAACGGAAGCGGAGGGGCTTTAAGTCCCACTAAGGTCAGGTTTTCAAAAGTTAAAGTGCGTATTATTCTTTCGTGGATCTGCTTCTCAGCCCCGTTTTCAGAGCCTCGGAACTCACCCGCCTCGATAACCATCACTTCCATCAGGGGGGAAGAAAGAGGTTTCTTTTTCAGCAGCTTCTCCTTCACAAATTGTCGCACCAGAAGCCAAAAGGTCAAGGTATAAAGGAGCTGTGGGGCAGAAGCAGTGCAGAAAGGGAGCTCAGAGCCCTGGACCAAAGAAATGGGCCAGGCCTCAGGAGGCAGGAAGGGCTGCAAGTTAAAACTTAAACAGCAAAGTTGAAAGAGCTACATTTTCCCCCAAGCAGTGTTTCTCAAAGTGCAGTCCGAGGACTCCTGGAAGACCCCCCCCACTCAAGTCCCTCCTAAGGGTCCCTGGAATCAAAATTATTTGCCAGCCTGGACTGAAAAATAATACAATATTAAATTTTGTCTACTTATCACCTTTTCATACATTTTTCTTTTCTAAAAATTGCACTGCCTTTCCTTCCATAAAAAAATTCTCCAATAAAAAATTATTTAGAAAAAAAAAAGGAAGTGCACGCAGAGAAAGCCAGTGTCCTTCATTCTTGTACTTTGTCATGAAACTGGGTGTCATTTTTAGTCATGCACACCAGCAACTTTCGGGCTGGGGAATTCTGAGCATTGAAGTCCCCGTGTCTTAAAGCACGCTGGCTGGGGGATTCTATAGCAGTTGAAGAAAGTCAACAACTTAAAGTTGCTGAGGTTAAGAAACACTGGTGAACATCACAACTTTGTGCCGAGGGTGCACGATCCCCCAGACAGCAGACAGAGCTGCTTTGGAGCCCCACCTTCTAGCAAAGAATCAGCTGAGGAAGGAAGGAAAGGAAGGAAGGAAGGAAAGGAAGGAAAGGAAGGAAGGAAGGAAGGAAGGAAGGAAGGAAGGAAGGAAGGAAGGAAG
>JANHZT010002209.1:505188-517841 GCA_032468215.1 Stegonotus admiraltiensis | reverse complement strand
GTGGGTGGGGTAAGCAAGCGGCGACGGGGCCGGGGACCAGTTCGGTGGGGTGGACATCAAATTTTATTACTGGTTCTCCAAACTACTACATATTTTTACTACCAATTCTTGCGAACCAGTGTGAACTGGGAGCAACCCACCACTGATGCACACACTGTAAGCTGCCAACAAGTTTGCCACATCTAAGTAAGGCTAAATGCCTAAACCCTCCTAAAAATGTGGGTGGTGAATCTGAAACTTTTTTCGTTAATGGTGTTAGATCATCACTGTGCCTGCTTTGACTCCTGATGGGGAAAAGAAAGTTTAGTCCCATTACAAAATTGACTCCTGATGACATACACACCCTTTCCTGTATCTGAATATGCTTTTCAGTATTGCTTTCTTGGTAATGTCCTCTCTAAAGATATTTGCTGAGAACAGAAGTTGGGTTAGATGGATTCTCGGTCTTTATAATTTAATTGCTATATGTAGATACAGCTTTTGTTGTTACCAACTCTGTGACCCAATGGACAAGTTTGCCAAAATTATATTTCAACAACAATTTCTTGGGGACTAGTATCATAGGTGCATGCTTGTAAAATCAGTGCTAGCCATCACATCTTTTACCAACCTTTTTTCCTATATAGTTTTCAATTTTTCCAAGTGTCATTGTCTTCCTTCTGGATTATATGTCCAAAATATTTAAGCTTTAACTTCATTGTTGGTGCTTCTACTGGGCTGCCTGTTTTTACTTCCCATATATATGTATTGATTAATTAGCCTATGGGCCATATCAATGTACAGGTTCAAACATATATTATCAATAAGATTCTAAAACAATTTAAAATAAGAGTAGGGTAAAATACAATAGTTACAGGTTAAAATACAATAATTTAATACATAAATATATAAAATAGAATAAAATGAAATAAAATTATATTTCTTTGTCACCCCTGCAATCTACCTCAAACAGGCCCACATATGCCGATCTCAGTCGGACCATTTTAGTCAGAAATTGTGCTGTATTAAATGTCGTTTTCAGATTCTGGCCACACGTGAGGTATGTTGTTTTAATAGGAGCCTTCCACTGGGCCATAAGTTTAATATGTGGATCAAGGTACTTATCTCTTGCCCCCTTATATAAACAGCAATCGAATAATTCATGAGATGAGATCTTCAACCTCTTCAACTCCACAGATAAATGTACGTTCATTGCATGGGATGGAATGGAATCTCCCAAATCTAACCATTGTATCAAGCTGTTCGAATCTTGCTCGGAGAAATGTCTCCCTGAGATGTTTTGGCAATTGTGATTTTGAATAGTTGTCCATTTGGAAGGCGCGTTTGTATTTGCTCAGCCATTTCAGGCTACCAGCCTTACTAAGTGTGGCTATGTCGTTTTGAGCTTCTATATCTTTGGGCAACTCCTTTTTCTTTTCTTTTTTTGTTCTCCTGTTACACAGGGGGCAGGGAGACCACAGCTCTTTATGTAATTTGTCAATTTAGTAATCCAGAGGGTTTGTGATTGCAGTTTTATCTGCTCCAGTAGACATAGCTTAGGGAGTCTATCCGTCTTCATTTCATTAATTAATTTCACATATTAAATTATTTATCCAAGATACTCTGAACTATTTTCTCCAGTACTACAGTTTAACGGGATTGATATTCATTCATCCCTTTGATCCAGCTATCGTAGCCAGATGTTACAACTGGGAAGGGTTTAGCCTTGACAGTATGCTCCTTGGCAGTCTTTATTTTATGTTTCAAATTAACTTTTTTGTTGATTTTTGAGGCCAGGAATATAAATGTCTGTTACTACTTCCACATCTGTTTTTGTTGACTTGACACTAGCAGTTGACATTATCTTAGGGATTTTTTTAATACAGTGTATCTTAGTGGCCTTTGCCCTTTTATTTCCCCTTCAACAAGAGATTTCTTAATTTTTCCTCACTTCCTACACGAAAGTGGTTTTATTAACTTGATTCTTTAATGTTAGGAGTAGGTGGTCTGGTACACCCTTGCATTTAAGGTCTGCCCACAATTACTTGTGGTCTGTGATGTCAGAGGCCTTTGTATGATTAAGAAAGCAAAAATAAATATCTTTTTTGGAACCCTTTCTGTCTTTTTAAATAATCCATTGTAGCTCTGATGGCCTCCATTTAATGTATTCTTGATCTTTGGGCGGCAATATTTTGAGCATATGAAATAAATGCCATTGTTTAAAAGTTTGAGCATTCTTTAGTATTGCTCTTTTTTGTCTTGAAAAATATTTATTTATTTGGAAAACATATATGGCTCACAATGACATCCAATAAAAACACAATAAATATAACCAAGAGCACCCCACAATAACGCCATGCATCCCAACTCCAGCCCCAGCCCCAGCCCCATAATGCCTCATTAACTCTACATTTACATTTGCTGAGTTTGCTTCTGGTCCAATGCCTGGGCAAAGAGCCAGATCTTCAGAGTCTTCTAGAAGGTTAATATGAAAGCTAATATAAATTGATATTTTTCCATCATTTTGGGCTCTACTATGTTTTTCATATCCGCTTACAAACTGTTATTGCCATCATCTTCCAAGGTTTTAAAACAGTTCTGCTGGCATTTCCTCAACTCTTTTTTCTTTATTTTTAGTAGTATTTTCTAGGATTCTCTTAAATTCCAAAATGTTTTTCCAAAAAGCCTGGCTTTACCTTCATTTGAAGTGAAAGGGTGGGGTATATAGTTTCCCCATTTATTTTTTTTATCTCCTCTTATTTTTTTTTAACTTTAGTGGATCCATGTTATGCTTACTTTTATGTAACACATTCCTTAATTTTCACTATTTTTCTTTAAAGTGTTGTCTATGGGGTGTTGCTTATTTAAATATAGCTCCTTTTCTCTTCATTGCTCTTTGGAAATTAATGTTCAGTTGGATACATTTCACTTTGTTGTTGCCTTCTGCATAAAGCCTTTCTTGACATATTTTTTAATATATCGGTAGACAATCATTTTGCCACTTTCTGGTTTGTACAACATGGAATAAAACCATATTCAATATCAAAAACTTCAGTTGAGAGTTCTTCAGACATTCTGTTTATCAAATCTAATCCATTAAATCTATTCTTTATCATTGTCACATTCTTATGTGGAATATTGCAGAGATTATGTATTGTTAGCTTGATTGTTGATTTTGTTTTCACTAGTTGGAATTTTGCAAGATCATGAACTGAGCCAAAATCAGCTCCAAGTCTTGCTTTTGTTGATTGAGTAGAGTTCTCCATTTTTGCTTGCAAAGTACATAAGACAGTATGATTCCAGTAATGTCCATGCAGCTATGTTCACATATGGAGTCATCTTATTCTGGGATAACTCATCTTCTTTGTTTCATATACAAAGAAATGTTATAATTATATAATTTATATCTAAAACTAATAAATTATAAATGTTAAAATTTAAATCTAATTCTTTCAACCTAATATGATTTAATACTTTAAAATGATTAACAATGTAGAGTAGAACTTTTAATAGTCCTAGTCAAAATCCGGGAAGATATAGCCATTGCATAATTTGCAGTATTGGATGGATTCCACTGTCTTTTTTTCCTTTAACCTAGCTGCTCTAATAGCATGAAAAGCAGCCCGCTGTGTCGCATTGTAAATATCTTACAAGAAGTATTTCAGCTTACTTTCAACATTCCAATTCCTCATATCATCAAGGAATGGAAATCAATAGTGATCCCTATATTTAGCACCCAGCAGCATTCCGATGGGTAACATATCAGATCTTCTATTTCATCTGCCCTGCAATACACAAAGTCTGTCTTGCACTGAGATACCTCAGAATCTGCCTGGTTGAATCATTATATCCAGTTGCTCAAATCTGAAACAAGAAAGACTACATGATAATCCCCTTTCATTGGAAAAGGCAGATGTTTTTCTTCTTGAAATCGGGATTTAATTCTTACTAGCTGTTTCATTAAGTATGTAATTGAGTGAGCTGCTCAGGGCCGTCTTAACAGCATTATGGGCCCCGGGCAAAGCAGTGTACTGGGGCCCCTACGACAACTACTCACAGGAATAAAAATGTAAATGGTCGATAAAATTAAACATACGTTTATTTTATTGGCACTTCCAACAAAATCGGTATTGAAAGATTAAAAACATGCTGTGCAGCAACAACTAATCAACATGATAAACATTTGAACAATACACAAGGCTTGAAAAACACAATAATACTCAGTAAGCCATACGGTTGCTGTATTTATATGATACAAGGTGCATTGAAGGGTTAACATACACAGAGTAATAGGGGGCCCTATGCTCATGGGGCCCACGGGCAAGGGCCCATCAGGCCCATGCGTTAAGACAGCCCTGTGACCGTCTGCCCTCTAACATCAAATGTTCTTCGTTTGAAAATGTTTCTTACATTAGTGCTGGGTATACATAAAATCTCTACAACCCTAGTGTAATGCCAGTTTTGAAAATTTACATAACCAGAACTTGTCAAGGATTTTAACCATCTCATTTAGAAAATTTTAGGAAGTTTACTCTTTGCTTATTGGCATTAATTGATCCAGTAATTAAATATATCTTAAAACAGAACCTTATTATTTATATCTAAAATGGATTAGATCTACTATATTGATGATATGTGCTGCGGAAACTCTTGACACTTGTAAGATCAAACATAAAAAACAATGCTGAACATTTTCAATCCCCTTAGTTGTCAAGAACCTGTTCAAAATTGGAATACTTTTTGCCTTCAGTTCATTCCTCTCAGTGCAGGATCCTAAAGAAAAGATCCAACCTATTCCATTCTGTGGAAATTTAGAAACCACTTATAGTGTTTCCTTTTCCTGCAGAATACCACCACTTTATTAATCCTGCAATTAACTGCTAAGTCATTATTCAGGCAATGCATACTAAACTTCCTTGATTCTTTACATAACCTCACCTGGATTATGGGGAATGGTTGTCATTTAACAGAATATTTAATCTTCTATCCAAAACTATTGGCATATGGAAATCCTGCCTGTCAACAGTAGATTTAACCTAGGGTTTATATGCATCCTTGACATAGTTTTGTTAGTAGATGGGATAAGATTATTGATGATTGATTGTCCTTGACTAAAACCAGCCTGTTCCTTTGCTAAAATGGAATTTTATTCTGGCCGGTCAATCCGCCAATTTCTGGGGGAGGAACTTTGTATAATTTTTGCTTGAAATATCAAAGAAATTTGTTTATAATTTCTGAGGTCCACTTGATTACCTATGTTAAATAATGATACCACTACCAGTATATTAAACTTCCATTCTTGGGGAATATGCCCTGTATATTTATGTGAATACACAAACTGGCCAAACTTTCCCACAGTTTTGTTATTTTTAGTGACTATATTAAGTTTTTATTTTCCATATAATAAAAGAAGACTTATTTGTGCAACTCAACAATACTCCTGAAAAGTATTTTCTCGAAGAAAAAGTTGTATTCCTAAACAACTCACCATAAAAACCACCAATCAACAAAAAACATGTTGAATTATTTATATATTCTCCTTTTAAAACTGTCTAACTTTTGCAATAAGCAAAAGCTTTGGAATTAGAACTTTTATTATACTCGTGTCTAAGATCAAACATAAGTTTAAAGCCTTTGTCATCTAAAGCATTATGTGCTTTTCTCATTGCTTCCCTTGCATGCGTTCCCAGATCTCTGGGCTTGATACTATACAGATTTTGAATTCCTTATGTAATTAAATCTGACCTATGTTATTAATAAAAAGTCCAATTAGAGAACAGATAGGCTGATAAGCACATAGTACAATGTCAAAGTTTGATTCTGTAGAACACACAGTACTGGCCAGATGCTCCTCCTGCCTCTGAGGTCAGGAAAGTTTGAACTTTTAACAAGCTCATTTGCTGCCATTTTAATCTTTTCTCATATACTCAACTCAAATTTTGTCATATATGTCTGTCAGCCAGAGATATTGGGTGCTAGATCAGATTCAAGGAACAATTGTGTAGATATCAGTTAGTGATTGTTCTCTACTCTAGTATGAACTGAGATGCCAGAAAACAAATGTCCTATTTTGCTTAGGTATACATTGGAAAATTCCACTAGTCCACCAATTTTAAGGGAGATAGTCTGTTCTGGCATTGAAGTCTTTTGACATAATGATTAGCACATCTAGGTAAATTGGATTTATTTCTTCTGACAATTTTTCCAACAGGAAGCAGATTATCTGCAGAATTGTACAGATAGTTTATTGGAGGAATATTGTTTGCCAGGATTTCAGTTACACTTGGGGGTTTTAAATTAAGACCTATTCAATTCCAGGGCACGTCAATACTGACCCCAACTCACTTGGCAATCCTATGTCGTCTTTAACAAATATTGACAGACCACCAATTGCTACTCTACTCTTATCTTTGATTTTCAAAGCAGGTTTGAGCCATGTGTTATCTCCTGGTGACAGATTAACTCCTTTAATTATAAATGAAGTTTCTTGAAGTGTACTCGCATCAAACTTGGAAACTAATTCAATCAAGCCCTTAACTACAAATGGAAGCATTTCCAACCAGCTATGTTCCGAGAGAGGATTTTAACTGGCAAAATTGTGAAATGGGAATTACAGCTAAAAGGATGGAATTGTATACAGGTCGTCCTCGACTTACAACAGTTCATTTAGTGACTGTTCGAAGTTACAATGGCACTGGAAAAAGTGACTTAGGATCATTTTTTATACTTGTGACTATTGCAGCATCTCCATGGTCACATGATTTACATTCAGATGCTGGACAACTGACTCACATGTATGACAGTTGCAGTGTCCCAGAGTCATGTAATCCCCTTTTGCGACCTTCTGACAAGCCAAAGTCAACAGGGAAACTAGATTCACTTAACAACTGTGTTACTAATTTAAGAAGTGCAGCAATTCACTTAATAAATGTGGTGAGAAAACTTGTAAAATGGGGCAAGTCTCACTTAACACATTCCTCACTTAACAACATACACTTTGAGCTCAATTGTGGTTGTAAGTTGAGGACTATCTGTAATTTGTTATACCTTATATGATGTAAGAGGGGGAAAGTTAACTGCTAATCTTCTAACTTGGGTGTCAAACTCGCGGCCTGTATACATCATGTGCTGGCTCCGCCCTCGCCCGGTTTAGCGAAGGGGAAAAAAGTCCTGATACATCACGTGATGACGCAAGTTTGACACCTGGTAACTGGTATCAATGCAACCTGGTATCATTCCGAATTAACTAGTTTGAACAGAGGGCTGCTCCTCTCTGGAATTAAGAGACACAAGTTCATCTTTGAGTTGACTCAATATACTATCATTGAACTTTGCTGGATACAATGTCTACAATTTCAGTTGATTTTTTTCTCTCTCAATCACTTACTTCCCAAGTTGCTGTTACCAGTATGCCTCATTTCAAGCCAGTTTGCATCCATTTCAAAACCCTTTTATCTGTGTTTTGTTTGACTCAAGTTGCTTTTGCAACACCAACATTTGTTTTTGATATAGGAGCTCCTGTACCCTCAACCTTCTCCTAACTCTTACTTTTAAGCTTTTCTTCCTGGTACAATTTCTCCATTCCTATAATTCTTATTTAATCATTGCATTGTTTACATTCCCTCATCTCATAGTTGTGTCTACTCAAGATTCCCCAAGACATATCTGTTTTTGAATTAAACAATTCCTCAGCTGATCTATTCGGTCGAGGCTCTACTTGAAAAATAGCCATCCAGGACCAGAATGTAGACAAGAAAACTTTCTGTTCAGGGCTGAAAGATTCTATCCTTTCACTAGATATTTGTCTGATATGTAAATAAGCACTGAAGTTTTCCAGTTTGAGTCCTGAGACTGTATAGCAGACAAGACGGAATTTTGGAACCAATTAAAATAAAATATTGAAGACATCTGTCTTCCATTTAGTCCTTACCTTTAGGTAAACGTTTAAAAGAGATTGATTTTCAGAAAATCTTACAATTGTTAAACCATACTCAAAGAATATCTCTTTGGCTTTTCACGCTCAGTTACGTAGTCTGTTTTGTTGTCTGATGGAAGTTCTTTACTTGATCCAGGCTTATTTTGTTTAACTCCATTATTATCTTTGCAAACATTAGATTCTAACTGGTTTAAAACTCTAATTAGCCTTTAAAACTGATCTTCTGCCCAGTAATTTGAACAGGCTCTTTTAAAGACACTTTTCTGTCTATAGTGGATCTTTTTACTCTCATTATTTTTGGATATTTTTGCTTTTCTTCTGTGTTTTGCATGCACCTTTTGAATCCATTTCGGCTTAACAGATTTGGAGTCATCGTTAAGACCACTAAAACAGAGCAGCTACAATTATATTCTCAGATGGACAGGATTCACAGAAACAGATGAAATGCGTAACTTGAGTTTACTTCATAATGCAAGTGCGCATCCATATAGAGCAAATGGCACAGCCATATCTTTCTCAGAACAGACAATACCACCATAGACCGTTCTTATAGTTTCTACATACCTTTTTAATTAATTCTGTTACAAATAAAGAAAATCTGTGAGATGAGATTTAATGCCTTTTATGAAACCAGTGCATCTATGCAGTGCACTGCACACCAGCGCAGGGCAGTTGTAGCATTCCAGCATTATGCCACTTGTCCTGTTTCATGGGTGATGATATAAAAGATGAAAGTTCTTCTCCAGCACAGGAAGTCCTCAACTTACGACCACAACTGAGCCCAACATTTCCATTGTAAGCAAGGCAGTTGTTGAGTGAGTTTTGTCCCATTTTACAGCCTTTCTTGACACAGTTTTAAGCAAATCACTGCAATTAAGTGAATGATGTGGTCGTTAGGCAAATCTGGCTTCCCCCATTGACTTTGCATGAAGCCATCTGTGAAGTTACAAATAGTAACCACATGACCCCAGAACAGTGCAACTGAAATAAATATATGCCAGTTGCCAAGCATCTGAATTTTGATCCTGTTACCATGGGGATGCTACAATAGCCATAAGTGTCAACTGTCCAGTTGGCGAATCCAGAAAAAGACACTCCTGGGACATTATTTTATTTATTTATTTATTTATAATTATATTTATATTTATAAAATATATATATTTATATTTTAACCGGTAGGAAGAACTATCCTTCTGGGTTCAGCTCTAAGTGGGGAAAAAGACACTGGAAACATGGAGACTGCTTGGAAAGATGGTTTAATAGTGGACAGGATCACATGGTTTGAGTTCCTGAACAGAAAAGGGGCAAGATACAATGAGTCCCCGGGTTTTATGCTCTCTCTGGCTTTGCACTTCCTGGGGCCCAGAAAGAGTATCCTGATTGGTTGTCAGACTCCCAGGGGGTGGGGGTCTTAGCTAGCCTTCTTGGCTGATGTAATCTTCCCAGGTGCCATGTGCTGAGTTTCTGTTGCTAGATGGGTCCTATTGTGTTAGTTTCAGTTGCTAGATGGGTCCTATTTTGTTGCAGATGATGGTCCATTGACAAAGGATTGGGTTTCTGCCTCTGGCCCATTGACAAAGGCTGGGGGCAGGAAGATGGGAGCTGCTTTGTCTTTAAAACATGCGTCTCCATTTCTCATCCAGGGAAACATAATATTCTGCCTTTTTAATATTTCCCAAAATATTTCATTCCTTTAGGAAAGGGGTGGGTGCTAACTTCCTACACAGTCATAAGTCACTTTTTCAGTATTGTAATGGTCACTAAATTAACTGTTGTAAATCGAGGACTACCTGTATATATATTTAAAATGTAATACATGATCAGCTTCAGAGAGTAGCCAGCCTTAGCTGATGCTGTGATGAGATGAACCTAGGATTTTCTTCTCCTGCTACATTTGGTCTACTCCTAAGCTATGGTAACACCCTGTTTATTACTGTTGTCCTCATTTCTACAGCTGCCCAACTGATCCGTTGCAAAATTCCTGCTGGATCTAGGAGAGGTAGGGAACTCTTCAGAATTGTATCCATCTTAGCACATGAGTATGCAGGCAGGAACTTCTGCAGGGTAGAGTCAGCTGTAAAAAGGCTAGCCATGTTATTTTGTCTGCTTCTCTTTTTTCCCTCTATTTTCCTTCTTATCTTGATTTAATCCAATGTTTAGCCAAATTGGCAGAAAGATTGAAACACCATATTTCTAGATATTTAAAATAACACCATTCTTCCCCATCAATAAACAATTGTTAAATAGTAATTTTTCCTTCTGAATGTTACCGACTATGTGCAGCACAGCTCCATTCATTGGTGCTGAGACGGTTAAAACATACAAGAAGTAAATACAATTTGTCCATTAGTTGGGCAAATCAAGGCAACTCTTAATTATGCCTTCTTTTTGCATTTTGCTAACTTTTCCAAAGGCACAGGGCAATTCTAGAGAATCAGCATTAGAAGGAAAAATTCAGGCCACAGAATCTAACCTTATATTCAGTGCAGAAATTAAATTAAATTAAATTAAATTAAATTAAATTAAATTAAAGCATCATCAACAGATAGCTGCCTAGTTTTCCAATGAATATATCCAATCTAGAGAAGCCCACCATCACTTTGGGCAAATGGTTGCACTCTCAAACTGTTCATAATATTTTTCTAACAATTTTCCAAAATCTGTCTCCTTACATTTTATAGCCATGATTCTGTGTTGTACCTTCCGGGACAAGAGAACAAGTCCTGAATTCCTTCTTTGTGGCACTCCTTCAGTTTTTAAAGAGTGTCACCATATCTGCCACCTACTTCCCTCACATCTTCTGAAAATGTAAACTTTTCAAGCTGTTCAATCTATCTTCACACTTTTTAATTGTAGTACCTTGATATTCCTGCTGCTTTCCTCCATAAATTTGTACCAATCTGTCTGAATCTACACTGGTGCCCATATCTGGACACAACATTCAAGATCAGGGAGTCTAACCAATGCAGAATATAAGGGAAGTGCTACTTCTCATGATTAGAAACTATACTTTCTTTTTTACATTGATAATGAATAGTATTTGTTAGCAACAAATCACACTGCTGATTCAAATTTAGCTTGCAATCAGTAATTATTGCACTTTTTTTCACCAGTGCCAAGTATCCTTCATTCTGTAGCTGGGCATTTGCATTTAATTGCTTAAGACTTGTATGGCCAACCATCTTAGAACCACACATAATTATATAAAACCAGATATCATACAAAAATAAATTTAAAAAAGAATCAAAAGCCAATAAAAATAAGAGGAACCTGGCACCACAACCAATCTTTCTTGATGCAACCAGCAGCAATATCATCCAACTCTCAATTACTCAGTTCCAGTGATTGGGGGAAGAGCTACCTCTTCACAGCTTTCTGGAAAGTTAAGAGAAGGGAGGGCTGCTGGATCTCAGGCAAAAGGTGTTCAGCAGGGGGCTATCACTGAAAAGGCATATTTCTTAGGCCCCACTAGGTGGCAGTATTTAAAGGAAGGCCCCTGGAGTGTGCCTACTCTGAGATCTGGTGGAATGGCCAGATTCTATTCTCAAGAAGAGGTAATTCTGCAAATAATCTGGCCCTGTGCCATGTAGGGCTTTAAAAGTGATAATTACCAACTGGAATTGCACCCGGAAGAAAACTGGGAGTCAGTATGGTTCATTCAACAGAAATGTGACATGGGTGAATCTAGCAGCACCCAACACTGTGTGTCCTTACACATTCTAAACCAGTTGTAATTTCCAGGGGGCTTTGAAGGTCAGTCCCTTGTAGAGCACATTGCAGTAGTCCAACTGGAACTACTTTGCTTCCCTAAGTAAAGAAATCTGCGTATGTCTTTGTTAAATTCTATTTCTTTATTTTTAGTCCATTTCGCCAACCTAGCAAGACAGTTTGATACTTTACTCTATTCCAGGCTTCTTTATGCCATCCAGTTTGACCCATCTGGAATTTGATCAGCATCCCCTTCCCCTACTTATCCAAATCACTGGCCAAGGGCTAAATCTTGCAGCTCAGTGCTAGATCCTTGCTAAAGTTTTATGAGAATCCTCTGAGTGTGACTTTTCAATGAGCTGTGCATCCTTTTAATTGCCATTCAGCCCACACATCATCGCCCAGTACATGATTCAGAAGAAATACAATACAGGTAATCCTCAATTTAACAACCATTCATTTAGTGATTGTTCAAAGTTACAATGGCACTGAAAAAAAATGACTCATGACCAGTTTGCACATGTATATGTACAACTGTTGTAGCATCCCCAATGGTCACATGATCAAAATTTGGGCGTTTGGCAATTAGCATGTATTTCTGACATGCACTTTCCCGGGGTCACACAATCCCCATTTGTAATGGGGATCCATTACAACTTCTGACAAACAAAGTCAATGGGGGAAAACAGATTCGCTTAAAGAACGCATGATTCACTTAAGAACTGCAGTGATTCGCTTAACAATTGTGGCAAAAACGGTAGTAAAATGGGACAAACTTAACTGCCTTAACAATGGAAATTATGGGCTTAAATTGTGGATGTAAGTCAAGGACTACCGTGTTTCTCGTAAAACACGACCCACCCAAAAAAGAAGGCCCAGCACTGTTTTGTGTGTATGTGTTAAAATTAAGCCCTACCCTCCCAAATTGGGCCCTATTTAAGCACATGCACAGCTGTTGTGGCCCATCAGCGGCCTGTGCAGCTAGTAGCTGATTCCGACAGCGAGGAGGCTGGTGTGGTGCTGCGCCAGC
>JANHZT010002209.1:444533-475006 GCA_032468215.1 Stegonotus admiraltiensis | reverse complement strand
GACATAGAGAGATACAGAGAGAGAAAGGGAGAGAGGGAGCGAGGGGGGAGAGAGATATGTCAAAAGGATTTTGTGGTTTCCAGTGTTTTTTAACAACTGGTTCTCTTGCCCTAATGACCGGCTGGGTAGGCGTGGCTGGGGGGTGTCATGTGACCAGTGGAAGTGAGTGACATCGAGTTGGCCACGCCCACCCAGGTTTTGTGGATCCCAGTGTTTTCTTTTCTGTGGGAAACAGGTCCAAATGGCTCTTTGAGAATTTAAGGTTGCAGACCCCTGGCTTATAGCAATTAGGCTTTGGATTGCTTTTGGCAATAGTCATGATTATTTCCATGAGCACCTTCTGTACCTGGGAATCAGGAAATTGATAGTTCTACAGGATAAAAAGCTCTCGCTCAGGGAGGGTTTGGTCTAGGAAATCTAATTTGGCTTCACCTCTATGGCTGGGTAGGAAGATGAGTGTTGCAGCTCAGATTTCTGTGTTTTTTTTCAACAGGTTGCAATCAAACACATTGCCAAGAGCAAGATTACTGAGCAGGCTGAGTTGGTGAGTATGCAGAATATCAAGGAAGAGACCTTATTCCAACCCTGGTAGAATTTGGAATGGGAAAACATTATAGCTGACCAGAGGCTGGAAGAGAAGAACAAGTGACAGAATGGAGGCCGTGGGTTGGGGCCAGGCTAAAAATGTCCTCCTATCTTTATGCGCTGCTTTATGTGTAGCTCCAGGATAAGTAGATTGCATCATCTCTCTTATCTCAAAACACAATTCATAATTTTTATAACACATGATGAGTGGAAGAGTTAGAAAGGCAAAGGAATTTTAC
Source organism: Stegonotus admiraltiensis (assembly GCA_032468215.1). Classification (NCBI taxonomy): domain Eukaryota; kingdom Metazoa; phylum Chordata; class Lepidosauria; order Squamata; family Colubridae; genus Stegonotus; species Stegonotus admiraltiensis. The sequence continues at coordinate 474,182 of JANHZT010002209.1, read as the reverse complement.
TGGGTGTACACAAAAGTGTAAAACTAGCACTTCAGTAGGTAGAACTTTTCTGAAGTGACCTTGAGCATAAACAGGGAGAAGAAGGATGCACTTACCTATCCCTAAGCATCATCATTGAATTGGCCTTCTCACTGTGAGAATTTGGGGGTGTTGGAGGCCTTTTACAATTCTGGATCCTGCTCTGCCTTTTCCTTTGAAAAGGCTGGAAATTATAGTTCTGTGAGAAGTGAGCCAAAGATCTGCAACATAGATTTTGGGCACTTGCAGCAGATTTGAACAAATGTTGATCCTCAAGAGTCTTGCATTAGCAGTTCCTAGAATTCTGGCTAACCAAAGAAAGCCAGGAATTCTATGACTTGCAGCCCCAGTACTTTTGATGGACATCAATATGGGGAGGGCTGCTGCTTTTAGCATTTTTGTTCCTTGCCCCTCAATTTAAGCCCTTCTCTCTTTCCTATTTCAGCCCAATGGGACTGTGGCTCCTCTGGAGGTAACACTGATGAAACTTGTCGGGTCAGGATCTGGGCACCGCGGTGTGATTCGCCTCTTGGACTGGTACGAAACTCCTGAAAGCTGCTTCCTGGTCCTGGAGCGCCTTGAGCATTGCCAAGACCTCTTTGATTATGTCACAGAGCAGGGACCACTCTCAGAGAAGCTTTGCCGGCACTTTTTCCAGCAAGTGGTCGAAGCCGTATGCCACTGCCATGCCCAGGGTGTGGTCCATCGGGACATCAAAGATGAGAACATTCTGGTGGATGTGCGCTCTGGCAACCTCAAGCTCATCGACTTTGGGTCTGGAGCCTTGTTGAGGGATTCAGTCTACACAGATTTTGATGGTGAGTGTCCATCCGGCATTCCTCCAATCTGCTCATTCCCAGATGAACTGGATCGTAACCTTCTTCAACCTGCCCTAAATGATTTCATACAATGATAATGTTAGTGCAGAACTTTAGGGCAGACGTCCAGAATACCCTCACAGTGATTGGATAGCCTGGACTGCCTGACCCAATTTGTAGGAGAGGAAGTATTCCAGATTGCTATCTAAAGAGGGAAACCTCATAAGAACATTAAATCCAAGCCTAAACTAAATACACTGCTCATTACTCAGTGATGGTAACTCGCTGTGTTGGAATGTTGTCTGGATTCACAGGAGGGAGGGAGCGCATTCCAGAGGAGCAATAAACATCACACCTTAGTTGATTTGTGTAGGAGAAAGAAGGTAAAGATGGCTGCTCCCTAATAGTTCCCAGAATGTATGTTTTATGGTGCAAGTCCTCTGCTTCAATTTGATAGGATTTCTATCTATAGTGAGGAAGAATAAAGGAAACTGCTTAAAGAATCTGAACCTGCCTTTCTTGGTTTTTGGAGCCTGACACAGGCTTTTTCTTTCCCTCGTCTTCTTTCAGGTACCCGTGTGTACAGTCCACCAGAGTGGGTGGAATTCCAGCAGTACCATGCTGTCCCAGCAACTGTCTGGTCCTTGGGAATACTGCTGTATGACATGGCATGTGGGGACATCCCATTTGAACGAGATGAAGAAATCATGGCTGCCAATGTGCAGTTCCGTACTCCTGTCTCTCCTGGTGAGTCCTCTCTAGTGCTTCTTGGTTGTATGCATGTGTACATGTACGCATGTATGTATGAATGTATGTGTTTGTTTGTTTGTTTATTTATTTCATGTCTGCACTGCCCATCTCATCTAAGTGACTTTCTAGGTGGCCCGGATGGATCAGTCCTCCATTCTCAGCTGGGTGGTGGAAGACATCTACTTTCAAATTCAGATGTGATTTTATTCAATCTGATTAGAGCTGTTTAAGAACTAATAAGGCACCCCAGGCTGCCCCATATTTTCTACGCAAAGCTGCCTCACTAATTGGCCTCCCCAATTTGTCACCAATCAGAGACTGGACTTAGAAGAGGCTCTCTGGTGCACTGCAGAATACCATTGCATTAGCAGAGGGCATATTGAAGGCACCACCAGTTGCCTATCCATTTTCTATCTCTTACCAGTGCCTTAGGAACTAGTTACTCTCTTGGGACTTTCTAATAAGAGAAAGTAACCAAAGTTTCTCAAGAAGTACTTCATGAAGCCAGGATGCTGAATACCTTCCAAACGGAGGGCTCTTTCTAAATGCGATTCTTCTTTTCCAGACCTCAAAGACCTTGTCCAATGGTGTTTGTCTCCAGAACCTTCCGAACGACCTACATTGGAGCAAGTGCTTTTGCACCCTTGGCTAAAACGTGATCCCCATCTTCATCTTGAAGAAATGCAGGGCTCAGCATCACCCAGGGCTACCGTCTGCAACAGCAGTGGTTGAAGGGCTAAACCTTGTTTCCTGGCTATGCCTTTCCCCTCTAAGATGGGGCAGTGGTCCAAGTGGTAGCCACCGGACCTCAAGCAACCGGATTCAGTTACTGGCTGAGAAAGTGTAACCTGGTTCTACAGGCTTGGTTTTGTTTTTGTTTTTTAAGAAACTCAATCATGAGAGGGTACTTGAGCTGGGAGAAGCAAATTCATTGACTCAAGCTTAATCTCCTCTCAGCTATCCAGAAGATGTTTCAGTTCTGGCTTTGACCAGGAGAGGACATCTCAATATGTGTAAATACTTGGGTATTATTATTTACAAGGACTCCTGCACATTTTTGGAAAAGAGAATTCTCTGGTACCCATCCTTTCCAAACTCTTTTCAAGGCTTCTGGCCAAAGGAGAACCGGAATGGGGTGGAAGTGGTATCTGGTTTACATGTACGGGTGCATAACTTTGGCTTATCGATATGTGTGTCCTTTTTTAAAAAAAATGTATTTAAAGAAGACATCGTGCAAAGACCCGGTCCTTAATGTCAAAATCTGAGTGGAATTCTATTTAATAAAATAGAATTGAATCCTTGTTGCTGTCACTAAGAAGTTCATCAATCTCATTTTCTCATTAAACATGAAGAGCTGTTCCATCTTTCTGGGGTGGAAGGGGGGTGGAATCTCAAGAGCAAGCAGTCTCTCTTGCCTGGGCCTGGGTCGGGGGGGGGGATGATGGAATCATATATCAGTGAAGGGAGGGGTCTTTTTTAAAAAAATGTTCTTTTGAGCTGAAGGTTGGGATTCTGAGAGTTGAAGACCACACATATTAAAGTCCCTGAGATTGAAAAACAGTGCCCCAAAGCTTTGGTTTTATCTATTAAATAATCTCCATTGAAGCAGGCTTCTCCTCCTGGTGACTATCTGGACATAAATAGTTAGAAGGTTTTCCCAGAGTTTCTTGGGTAAATAAGTGACTATATATATTTGATAACGAAATAACCAACCAACTAGATTTCTTCATATGTAAATGCATTGCCTTTTCCAATATGTTTTTTAGCTTTCCAGGTTAGCTAAAAAGCTGTGAAGGTATCTGGTAGCTTCCCATATACCACCTAACCAAGGTCTGAGCCAAGCTTTTTTAAGATGAGCAAAAGTCATTTACTATGATTTTGTCCCCTTAGCCCTTCAAAGAAGTGCAATAATGAGACCAACATTAAAAAAGGCTGAAAAGGATTCTTTTTTTTTCCAAATCATTTTTTATTTTAAAACAAAAAAGAAAAATAAAACCTACAAACATCATTCATTAATTCAAGTACAGTCAGTACATCGGTCGGTTTATATCCCTGGTGCCCTCTCCTCTCTTCACAATATCACATCACTACACATCTAAAACTTATTCTTATATAAAATATATCAATTATATCATCATTTAAGGTATTTCAACATTTACTTATACATCACCATATTTTATTATCTACCCATAAGTAAAATAAATCCCATATCAAATAATATTCTTTTTCTTCCTGTTCTCTTATTTCGAATGTCAATTTACTCATTTAGGCACAGTCCAACATTTTCCTAATAATTTCTTCATCCGTAGGTGTTGTTTCTTCTTTCCATTTTTTTGCAAAAACAATTCTAGCCGCTGTTAAGAGATTCACAATTAAATACTGCAATTCTTTGTTGTATATTTCTGGTATAATCCAAGGCTGAAAATGATTCTTGCTGTTCCTGTTTTAAGGGAACATCTATTGTATTTACATAACATCATTCACTTTTGGATTCCACATCATAAAATGAGGGCAATTCTTTTCACAGTTGTCATGGAAGTTGCTAAGTCACCAATTAACTACAATTTACTGTAATAAAACCTAATTAGCTGAGTTCACATGAAGTACTAAACCACACGCATTCGATGAGTTTGCACAACACATTAAATCACAAATGACCCATGTATGTTTTAATACAGCATGCTGCATGAGGCTAGCTACAGCTTGATTCCCCTTTTCAATAACAATACCAAGTCAGGAAGGCGAAGGCATTAAAACATTGAACATTAAAAGTTAACCAAAAGAATAGATAAGAAGGAATCAATAAGAGGAGGTGGAGGTGGGATCTTCTTAGCTTACTAATCATCTCCAAAATGGAATGTCAATGCCCCCATCAGGGCTCCAAGCCAACCAGCAGAGGCAGATTTTCAGGATCTTTTGGAAGCCTTAAGAGGGTGGGAGTAGCTCGTGCCTTGAATGGCATGATATTCCAGAGGGTGGGAGCCATGGCAGAAAAGGCTCTTCTCTTGGGCCACCCCAGGAAAAACTCCTTGGCTGACAGGGTTGGCAACATCTCCTTTCTGCCAGATTGATTGGGATGGTCCAATCCCATTGGGATGAGACAGTTCCTCATATACTACATGTAGCCTGATTCCATGCCATAAAGAGCTTTATACCTTGAATTGGACCTGGAAACAAACTGACAACCAGCACAGCTCACTCAACAGTGGCGTTACATGGTTACCCTGCAGGCCCCTAGAATTGTCCATGGGGGCTGCGTGCTGTGCCAGTCATAGCTTCCAATTTGACAGATACAAATAAGATTGCACTTGAAAAGCCTCTTCCCAAATTTCTTAAGAACTCAATGTCCCCTGTGGTTCACATGTTATGACACTTGCAATGATTCACATTTGCCTATTTAATGCCTCTTGCTGATATAGTTGCCACATCAGGGTCAAGTAAAAATGTTTATTGTCAGGCACTCTGCGTCACAGAGAGAGGGAGAGGGAGGGAAAGGGAAAGGTGGAAAGAGTGAGAGAGAGAGAGAGAGACAGTGGTGGGATTCAGCCAGTTCGCACCACTTCGGGAGAACCAGTTATTAACTTTCTGAACAGTTTGGCAAATTGGTTGTTGGAAGAAATCATTAGGGCAGAGAATCAGTTGTTAAATTACTTGAATCCCACCACAGGAGAGAGAGAGAGGTGTCAATGCTTTCAGTCCATTGTTTTCAGAAGCAACTTGCACTAATAATTTGCCCTCATAATTTGGTGTTGTATCTTAGAAGGTTCTGGGGATTGAAAATACAAGAAGGGGAGGGGCTGTCTAGCAAGCAGCATACCTGATTTGCCCAACCCTATTGTACTTGCTGCAGGATCCCAATTAGGTGAAAGTTATCCATGCTAATATCTCCTCTAACATCACAATGGATCCAATGTGTGCATAAACGCACCCCACAAACATTACATGGACCTGTCTTTATTTATCAGCCTTATGTACAGATAGCATTATTTACATTCAGACCCTCCTAGAAGAAAGAACTTGAATGTAGGTAACAATATGCCTTCCTCTCACCCGGATTTAACCTGAGGTTCACACCCATCATTAAATGTAGAACATTCCATTACTGGGAAGAATGCCAGTTTAATGAAACCAACACGACAAGTTCCTGTAAATTCCACCCTCTGGGGTGCCAGTCTGGGAATGCAAAGCAAGTTCTAGAAGTGACGCACCCCAGCGTCACACTAGAGTTTACTTAGCTCCCGAGTACACGGGAAGTCGCTACACCCTGACAAAAGCTGGTCTGTCCACCTGTATGCCTTCTGCCTGCATCCGTGATGTGCTGGCTCTTGCCCTGCCCAGTTGCAACATCTGGTGAGAAGAGTAAATCTGAGGCATTATATAGAATAAATTCTACTATTGAAGCTGGATGCTGATTTCTAGGTGATTTAAGATGGCAATGAGCTGAAATGCCAGCTTCTCTTTAGAAGTGCCACCAGGTCTCATTCCCTGTTAACATGTTTTACTGGCAAACTACTACTCTTCTAAATGAGAGGCAAATCAGCACTCCATCATTATGAGTAGCCCTCGGTTTACAAGTATTCGTTTAGCAATTGTTTGAAGTTACAACGGCAGTGAAAAAGTGACTTATGACCGGTTGTCACCCTTACAATCATCCCACCACCCCTATGGACAGGTGATAAAAATTTGGGTGCTTAGCAACTGGCATATATTTACAACAGTTGTAGTGTCCCAGGGTGATTTGTGCTGTCATTTGTGACTTTCCCAGACACTTTCCAATGAGCAAAGTCAGTGCGGGAAGCCAGATTCACTTAACAGCTATATGATTGATTCTCTTAACAACCATTGCACAAAAGGTCATAAAATTGGGTGTGGCTCGTTTAACAATTGCCTTGCTTAGCCATGGAAATTCTGGTCCCAATTGTAGTTGTAAATTGAGGTCTACCTGTCCTCCAAATGCATGTTTGATCTGATATCACATATTGCACTTAAGGTAATCTAAGGCAGTGACCAGCTGAAGTGGAGCCAACCAGATGAATTTCATTCAGAAGTGCCACACCCATCCTTATATCAATTGACCTGTTTTTCTAACATCCTAAGAATCCAATTGGCCCTTCACTTGCTCTGAATCATGTCAGAACATCCTTATAATAGTGGACATTTTGAACACAATATGCAAAGACCTAGCTCTTTGGAGAAGGCTCTAAGCCGAGATGATGACCAGTAGCAAGATGGATGGACTCAGTTACAGTGACAAGTACACCATTGGAAGACCTGAAACACCAGGTTAGAGCAAATTATCATAAAATTATGCAGTCACTAAAAGTTGATACCACTGTGATGCTACATAATCAATAGTGGAAACTAGACTCACAAGAATGTGGTAAACTTGGGGCTTTTTTTTATTAACAAGGACTATAACATTGCCTGACACCAGTGGCATCCACTGGATTGTTTCATGTGGTGTTTTTTTGCCTGTGTAACACGATATTGCACATGTACAAAGGGACACAATTTTGATTGTGTGGTTGCTCTGCCTTGACCCACTCTGACCAGACGTGTCCCGGAAGTATCACATGCAGTGATACTCTCTGGACCCACATTGGAGTGTTATGCAGTCATGATGTTTTACCCTTTATGTATGTGTATTGCACACATACATTAAACAGGCAATGTTGCTTCTTTCTCACAAGGAAAGCCTCTAATCTTGCAGAAGCCTTCTTAGCAATGCGGGAGACAACTTGTATTCTCAAATGACAGCAGTCCAGTTGCTGAGATTTCTGTGACTCAGGCTGAAAGACTCTTTTATTTTCTGTTGAAGTGGGTCACTAGGAGTTTGAGATTGTGGCCCAAGAACCCCCACAATCCATTTCTGTGATTGACACATCCTATGTTCCCTTTGCCTTGTCCTAAGCTCACCATAAGCACCTCTTAAGGTTATATTTAGTTCTCCAATCTTAATGTTTTTCCACTTCTTGCACAATTGCTTAACGCATTGTAAGCTGCCCTGAGTCTCCGGAGAAGGGCGGCATATAAATAAAATAAAATTTAAAAAAAATTCTTTTCGGGTAGTTTGTTGAATACTTTGGCTGAGGATACACTGAGTGCCTGGTATTGGGGCATCTCATTGAATCAGTTTTGGAAGTGCTAACCCAGAACCCAGAAGATAGCGAGTTTGAATCCTGTTTCACACATGAAAGCCGGCTGGGTGACTTTGGGCCAGTCTTTCTCTCTCAGTCCAACCCACCTGACAGGGTTGTTGTTGTGGGGAAAATGAAAGGCAGGAGTATCAGGCTGACCTGGTTGAAACATTAATTGACTGACCAGTTTGTGGCCCGAGCCTGATATCATGGGCTGAAGAAAGAGTGACTGGCCCAAAGTCACCTAGCCAGCTTTCAGGGCTAAAATGGGGCTGGGCTCACAATCTCCTGGTTTCTAGCCTTGTTCCTTAACCACTACACCAGTGTTTCTCAATCTCAGCGAGTTTAAGACTTGTGGACTTCAATTTCCAGAATTCCCCAGCCAGCTAAGCTGGCTGGGGAATTCTGGGAGTTGAAGTCCACAGGTCTTAAACTCGCTGAGATTGAGAAACACTGCACTATACTAAACCCTGGTCTTCGTCTCCTTGCCCATTGCAATGCCCTCTGTAACCAGTTTTCCTTGGGCTACAGCTTTCTGGCTTCCGCAAAGGGATCCCAACACTTGACTGGCGCTTTGTGTTTTCCCGAGTCGAAAAACGCGGAATTGATCGGTCTCCCTTTGCAAAACCGTCTCGACGCTTTCGCCAACGTCACCACCTCGCCCCACCCCACCCCGTTGTGACGCTCTAGGAAGACCATTTCCAAAGCTGGGATTTGACCCCGCCTACCCTCTCGCTTTCTGTGCCGTCTCTATGGCTAGCTAAGGTTCTCCCGGAAGCGGAAGTAGGCCGGCAAGTAGGATGCGGAAATATCCGTTACAGTGGGAAAGCTCGGCTGCCCCGCGGTTGCCACCATGGCAGCGGCTGGGGGCCCGGGAGGCGGCGTTGACAGTCCGGTGGCGACGGCAGGTGAGAGAGAGAGGAGGAGGAGGAGGAGGAAGGAGGGAGAGAAGGGAGGAGGAGGGTCGTTTCCAGTTTCCCCTTGTGTAGCCACCAAATTACAAATATTTTCCAAATGACCGATTTCCCATCTCCCTGCTTCTCCCTACAGAGAGGCTGTGTTGCCTCTTTCTCCGGGAAGGTTTTTCCTTTCCTTCGAGCGAGACATGTCTTGAGTTTTGGGCTCGGGGATTTTATTTTGGTGGGAGGAGAGAGAAGTGTAGCTAATGTGCTGGAATGGATAGGAATTCTTGAAGAAATGAAATAGTCCTCAACATCCTTCGTCCCACATATTTCTCTCTCTCTCTCTGTATGTATGTATATGGTGTGTGTTTGTATATGTATATATATTGGTGTGTATGTATGTGGATGGATGGATAGGATAGAATAAAACAACAGAACAACAGAATATATATATATATATTAGAGAGAGAGAGGAGCAGGAGGAAGGGAGCCCCATTTACTGCTGAGAATGGGGTATGTTAGCCAAGTATTGGTACTTAATTTAAAAAGCACATCGGAAGGGCTGGTAGTTGTCATAGCGGCTGCAAGGAGAGTTCCCTTGAGGTTTTGAGTAAGAGGTATTGGGGATAATCCTGAAAACATTTAAGTTATACACAATTTCCTAATGTTGTGAGTTTCCTCATGTGCTGGGGTGGTGGTGGTAATTGTTGTAGTGGACAAAAGGACTACTTGAAATGCCGTAATAATTTTAAAACTATTACTGCAAACTAAGGTAGGTACATTTCAAAGCTAATGTGCTATATCAGGGATAAAACAGTCCTTTTCTTTAAGATGGCAAGTGTGATTAGGGAGCAATTTATTGTAAGGCAAACTTCCTTGAAACATTTCATATATACAAGTAGTAAATATTATCGCAATTGAGCTCAAAATTTCCTTTGCTATAAAGAGGGCAATTGTTAAAGTGAGTTTTATGACCCTTTTTGCCACAGTTGTTCAGTGAATCACTGCAGTTGTTAAGTGAATAATGAAGTTGTTAAGCAAATCTGGCTTCCCTCATTGACTTTGCTTGTTGGAAGCTGGCTGAGGTTACAAATGGCAGTCACATGACCCCAAGATGCTACAACTGTCATAAACATGCCAGTTGCCAAGTGCCTGAATTTTGGTCATATGACCATGGCGATGCTGCAATGGTCATAAGTATGAAAAACAGTCATGTCACTTTTTTCTAGTACTGTTGTAATTTCAAACGGTCACTAAATGAATGGTTGTAAATCAAGGACCAACTATAGACTTGGGAGTGCACCAGATTATAAATATGTCCCTTTTTAATATTATTTTCTTTCCTGCTTGGTTTTCATTCAAGAAACGGATTAGCTTTTGTTCCTAGAAGAGGAATGTTGTTCTGCAAGATAAGGCTTATACCTTTTTTTTTTGCTCTCCACTTCCTGTCTAATGTGCCTCTCAAATTGACAGGCACAAGAACAGAGCAAAAGAAATAATCCGGTTTAAGCATTAGCACAGATGGATGGAAATCCTTAACGTTCTTTGATATTGCTGGAGTTCTGAGATATGGGTCATTAGATATGAAAAAGATTGCTTCTGAATAACTTTTATTTGCCAATTAGATTAGAGAGAAAACATTTTTCCATTTGACGTCAAGAAGCTAGAATATTGGATCTAAGTGCCTATTATCACATTATATTTATCAAAACCAGACATATTTTTTTAAAAAGCCATACACTATTCCCTTTTGACATGGTCAGCAATTTATTAAGATTCCTGCTCTTGGAAAATGAAGGTGGGTAAGTTGGAGTTTTTCACTTCCATTCCTCAAGATCAGTTCAGGCTTCCAATTGACTCTGTAGGATTGCGCTTTGAACTTTGATTACATCTGTAAATTAGTGTGGGAACTTTAATCAGGGATGGTGGCTGACATTGTCGGCCCTTTTGGGGGCAATAGGTAAAGGGGTGAAATAAGCCCCAGTGAAGTTAAATATAAAGGAGGAATAAATCTTGATTAAGAAAAATGGTGCCGAAACCTGTGGTTCTGACATTGAATTTTGACAGTGTAAACTGGAGTCTAGGGACTACAAAAATGAGACTGCAGATTGCTTGTGTCAGCCAGGATTGCCCTCTTCTGCTCGCGTTGACAATCCTCATTCTTCATCCTAGCTAGTGGGCTGGCACCTAAGGGAAGAAGGTAGGAATTGGTCTGCATGTGTGTCTGTTGGTTTGTGTGAATTCAAGCCTTGATTCTCCATGTTCTAACATCCATCTTAGTGGTTTCTGATACAAGAAACTTAAAGGGGACCCAGAGGTTTTCAATTATTTCTTCCATCAAAATCTCTAGTGCTGTTACTGGATGGGGGTCATTTTCTCAGTGCAGTATCTCTTATGAATCTGCTGAGGAATGATATTGCTAGAAGGATACTGAGCTGTTTTCTACTCTTCCTTTTCCAGGTAACCGACAGTTGAAGTACATTAGTTTGGCAGTCTTGGTGGTGCAAAATGCCACTCTCATCCTCAGCATTCGCTATGTACGCACCTTGCCAGGAGACAGATTCTTTGCTACCACAGCGGTGGTTATGGCCGAAATTCTTAAGGGAGTCACCTGCCTCCTGCTCATCTTTATTCAGAAGCAAGGTGGGAATACCACACCAAGGAAAATGGAGGCCCTCAGGAAAGGGTTTGCTTCTCCCAACCTTGTTCCATGTTCATTAACAGTCTTGCTGGATTGAGATTTGTGTTTCTGCCTTTGACCCAATGTAATGGTTGAATGGCAAAAATCTAAACGTCTTTTATGTCATTTCTGCGCATTATTCTATATGGCCATATCTGGATTTGGCTCTCCATAACTTTAAATAACATAGTTGAATGCTTGCAACTTAGATACAAAAATGGGAAGAAAACAAGTAAGAAAAAATATTTCTATGGACCCAGAAAGAAACAATTACGTAATTACACAATTCAGTTATGTGAATCAATAATTTAAAACGTGCATATGCAATCATAAAACTCCTTCTGTAAATAGAAATATATACATTTATTTTTTTAAACAGCCAAAATACAAAATGAAACACCTAGTTAACTGACCAATTGATGTAAGGTGAGCAGTGTCTTTTCTTGTAAGGGCTTATTTTTATTTTATTTACTTACATGCTGGTCCAATCACCAAGTGACTCTGAGCAGCCTGCATATTTCACTGTGTAATCAGATTAAAAGGGCAACAACCACAATAATCATTAATTGAACAATAACCCCAAATTAGCCCGGTAAAATCCCATATTCAACAAACATTTTTTTTACAAGAAAGCTGTTATATATGCCAGACCTTAACAGTGTGATTGAAACAGCCAGGGCTAAATGACTTCATAGAACATGCACATCGAGAGGAGAATTAGATCTGCAGATGGGATATCATTCTAGACAAGAGGGAGCAGAAATGGAAGAGGTTTATCCCTGAGCTTCCTGCAATGATTTACTTGAGGGAATCCATACTCTTAGAGTTTACTGGCTGGGCAGGGGCCATTGTGAGAAAATATCTGGGTCTTGAGGGAACCTCATGGCCATTGTGGCTGAAGCCTAAGGAATCAATCAATGAAATCAAAGCCCCAGCAGAGACAATCCTTCTAATTACCTTTTGTCTTCTTTTCCCTCTTTTGCAGTCTCCATTTCCCTACAGCTGGCTAGAACAGTTTATTGTTGCCAGGTGTCTTAGCTTCTTACTCACAGACGTTTTTATTGGAATTAACTCAAGGATCTAGGCTGTAAAACTCCAGGATGTGCAATACATACACTAAACCTTCTGTGACGTTTCTTCCCCTCTCAATTATAAAGATCTGGGACTTTTTCTCATACCCGAGTACTGGAAAAAGAATTATTGCACATATTGCCATGTACAATATTGTGCACAATAATGTGCAATATTACCCCATGTCCTTGGGGAACAGTAGTATTTCTGGTTCTGTCTTTTTTGCTTGTCCTGAGTATTCTTAAAGATGGGAAAGGAACTAATACTTGCAAGGTGTAACTAGTGATCTCTCCCTTTTGCAATTGTTATTCATGTCAAAGCAAAAAAGACTGGAATTTTTTTGTTGCGTCTTGATATGTACAAGAAACAGCTTCTTGTCTGTATCCTTTTCCAGGTAATCTGAGACAGTTTGCTGCCTCTTTGTATGATTCCATTTTGGTACAGTATATGGACACTCTCAAGCTAGCAGTGCCTTCTCTCATTTACACCCTCCAAAACAATCTGCAGTATGTGGCCATCTCCAACCTGCCAGCAGCTACCTTCCAGGTGAGATGCTCCTCCTACTGTCACTTCCCCTCTAAAGTGCTCTCCAAAAATGTTAGAAGCGTCTTTCCAAAGGAGAATGTCCTTCAGTTTCATCTACTTCATATACCTGCCATTCTTTTTTTTTATGTGTCCCTCTTCCCCACATCAGAGTAATGAGGATGGGGATCCTGAGTTATGTTCCTTTAAGTCTCCTGGATAGTTCTTGTGGAAATTCTGTAGAACCTAGAAACACAATGAGTTCCCCGTATTATAGTTTGATTTTATTTATCCGGGTGGCATTAAGGTTGTTCCCCACAGAGGTGGGAACTGTGACCTGTCTGGAAAGGACTAACAATGTCACATTATTTCAAAACCATATATATCTGGATATATGCAAAGGGAGCCTGTTTTCTGTCTTTAGCAAAAAAACTGAATGATGTTTATGTAAATTATGGAGCTTAAACAAATCTCTTGCTCTGCACAATTTTGAATATTTTTATGATTTGGTCTAATATACTTCGCTTCTGATAATCAATTGGAGGGAATGTGCTGAATTACGAGGTTCTGAAATCTTAGCAGGTATTCTTGTTATTCTCAAACAAATAGACACACTTCCATAAATAGTAGAGAATTCCTTTCTCTTTAAAAAGGAAAGCGAACAATAATGGGATGCTGAATTGGCCAAGATGTTGCAATCTCCACTTTTTAATCCACTTTTAAGGGATTAAATAAGGGTATGCATACAACCTTGGATATCCAATATTTGATTCTAAAGCACTATAGTTTTCAGTAACCTTGTTTTTTTCAGTAAGATTAATGATTTAAGGTGCAGCAGCATTTTGAAATTTTGGTCTCATTTTGCAAATAGGGAACAAAACTGAAGAGGGATTTGGATCAGAATAGAATAGAAATAGAATAGAATAGAAATAGAATAGAATAGAATAGAATAGAATAGAATAGAATAGAATAGAATAGAATAGAATAGAATAGAATAGAATAATTGAATTAAGAATTAAATTAAGAATTGAATTGAATTGAATTCTTTATTGACCAAGTGTGATTGGACGCACAAGGAACTTGTCTTTGGTGCATATGCTCTCAGTGTACATAAAAGATACATTCATCAAGAATCATAAGGTACAACACTTAATGACAGTCATAGGGAACAAATAAGCAATCAAATCATATTAGGAAACAGTCAATATAACTCTTAAGGATACTAGCAACAAGGTTACAGTCAAACAGTCATAAATGGGAGGAGATGGGTGATAGGAACGACAAGATTAATAGTAGTGCAGACTTAGTAACTAGTTTGACAGTGATTTAGTGATTTAGATTAAGTTTCCCTAACCAGATATCTTCTGGATGAGTGGAGCTGCAACTCCCCCAAGCTGCTGGGATTTCTGGGGATTGTGGTCCAATCAATCTGAAGATTTCTTGCATAATGTAGAGTCTGGGACTAAGGAAAACAACATAATCCTTAGGCCCCTGGCTTGGTGGCAGGCAGCTTCCTGATTCATGGCACATTGGAGTGGCTACTAAACTGCACTGCCTTTCCCAGGTCACCTACCAGCTGAAGATCCTCACCACAGCTGTCTTCTCGGTGCTGATGCTCCGCAAGAGCCTGTCCCGTCTTCAGTGGCTGTCCCTCCTGCTTCTTTTTGCCGGTGTAGCCATTGTCCAGGTGGAGCAACAGCAGGCAGGGGGCAAACCAGCCTACAAAGGCCAGGGGATGCAACAAAGCTACATGGTGGGACTTGTGGCCGTGGTGGTGTCCTGCCTTTCGTCTGGCTTTGCTGGGGTCTATTTTGAAAAGATCCTCAAAGGCAGCACAGCCTCGGTTTGGCTACGTAACGTCCAACTGGGCATCTTCGGGACTTTGCTGGGGCTGTTGGGGCTGTGGTCCACCGAGGGGGCAGCCGTAGCTCAGCATGGATTCTTCTTTGGCTACACCCCACTGGTGTGGGGAGTGATCCTCAATCAGGCTTTTGGTGGCCTCTTGGTGGCAGTGGTTGTGAAATATGCTGACAACATCCTCAAAGGCTTTGCCACCTCCTTCTCCATTGTGGTGTCCACCGTGGCTTCTATCTACCTCTTTGACTTTCACCTCAACCTACTCTTTGCTCTAGGAGCAGGCCTGGTCATAGGGGCTGTCTATCTGTACAGCTTGCCCAAGGGACCATTGTCCAGCCGATCCCTGGTGGGTGCATCTATCCAGCAGCAAGGCCATGGAGCACAAAGCAAGGAACTTCCTTCCGTGACTACAGATGGCTTCCTGACCAAGTCAGTACTGATCAGTTGAGAAGAACAGAACACCTCCTGCATTACCTGTCACTGGTTTCTTGTGAAGGTTCACAAAACCTGGACCCCTTTTTGCAATGTCCATCTTTTTCACTTCTGACCTCTCTTTTCCTAGGTCTTCTCTGCTGTTTCATCTCCTCCCCCTTTTTGCCTTGGTCTTTATGTTCTTAACAGTGTGCTGACCACTCATATTGTCTTCCTTTTTCTCTCTCATCTGCTTCCCAACTTATTCAGCTGCTATTTTATAAACCCATAAATTATTATTTTATCCAGTTATGTATTTATGTATAATTCTCCACACACTTCAGTTTGTATCTGCCATTGTTTGCTTGAATTGGTCACTTTCTCTTTGACTTCTAACTTTCCTCTTTCTTTCTCCACTGTCCTGCCCTTGATGACATTGCCTCCTGAAACGCAACTTGAGGCAGAACTATTTTGGGAATATTCTGTCCCAAGAACTTCCTTATGGTCAGCAGGGAGAAATGTTATAACGAAGTGTACTTTTAATAAAAGTACACAGTCACAAGGTATAATCCCAAGAAGGATTGAGAGGGGGATATATATCAGCACATAAAGAGAAAAATGTGAAGAAAAATGTAATTTGCCCTTTGAGAACATACAAATGGTTTTTTAAATGCTGGGCATATGAAAGTAACAGGGATTAGCTTGTTTAGAGCTCTTTGCTCAAAAATTGTCAAAATTATCTACTGTAAGCAGATGAAAATTGAACAAGAAAGGTTGTGTATGGGTGCGTGCATGTGGCAGTACCAGGCCAGTGAAATCAAGGTGTTGGGTATTTGAGTTGCTTGGCATTCTGCTTTTGTTCCTTCTCCAGCTCTGACCATTTAGCAAATGCAGTTGGATCATTGTGGAAAGGGAACTGAGTTTAAGGTGTAGTTAATTCTTTCCTTCATTGTATATTTAGAATATTAAATGTTTGGGAGTTACTGGGCAAACGTTGAATCATTAGTAATTAATTTTAAGGTTTTGTTACGGACAGAGAAGATGGACTGGAACAGATTGCCTCATTTCACATAAGGGACACTTGGCTTGAAGTAAGAAGAATCTCAGGGTAAAGGTTATTAGGATAGAGCCACCAGATATGGGCATATAATGTACATACAGTATGGGAAGGGAAATTTGCATCAGCCAGAGATTAAAAAGGACAACCATCTGCTGGTGCTGTGGCTATTCGAAAGCCATAATTGGCCTTCTGGAACTTCAGGACAACCACTGAGGAGTCTATGGAGGAGAAGCTAAGAATCTGAGTGCCATTCATTTCTTTTGTACTTTGCAAAGAGGAGAGGTGATTAAATGAAAACAGGGTTTTTAGTGAACGTCTAAAGCCCATTTCAAGTATGTGTCCTCCCTCTTCGCCCACCCTCACCCCCAAACAGAGGTCTCCCTTTGGTCTGCACTTCCAGGCAATCATCTGTACAGGCGCACACTGTCCAGCTTGATGGTTCACATGTTGTGTAAATTTTGAACCTAAAAGCAGCAGGAAGGTAAGAGAGGCTGAGATTCTGAGAAGTTAGGGCCCTTCTCTGCCTCAGTTTCCTTTTTATGTTAATACATGAGGCTTTTTGGGGTGTGAACTGCCTCTCCCTAATCCTTATGTATTTTATACCTACTAGGCTTGTTGGTTGAGGAGGAGTACACTAACCCCAGAGTGTGTGTGAAGGGGGTGGGAGAGTGTTGGGTGAATTTTGTTTCCTTTTGAAATGGGGAGGATAAACACAAGTCACCGTGATGTGTGTGAGTGTGTATGTACATGTTTTTTACATTGCTAATCATTTTTTTATGAATTCTGCTTTTTTAAGGAAAACAATCAAAGAAAGCCTGTACTGTTTGTCAATGTACATAAATTACAGATGAATAAAGAGCGTGTATTTATTTAGCCTTACTGCTTAATGTTTGAGGAAACCTTGAAAAGGGCAGATCTGTCTCATGCTGCATGTCTAACCCTATTAACACTGGGAGATGGCTGGGGCAAGGATGGGACAGCCTTTTCCACTTGAGATTGGGGTCAGCTGCCTGTAAAGGAAAGAGACTGAGGCGATTCTGAGCCAGAATTCTGACCAGCCTTCATCAGCCTAGTAGTCCTCCCCTCAGCCAGCCTGTGGCCAAAGAGCTTGTTGGCTGGGGGGTGGGGGGGTGGATGATGGGAATGGTAGTTCAAAGCAGTTGGTAGACATCCAAACAAAAAAGGCTGGCATGGAGTGTTTTTCCCGTACCTGTGAATCAGTTGGAATGTAATGACTGAAGTTGCAGATAGTAGTACCTGAAATAATATATGCACACGATGGGCATATTAAAATGCAGAAAGCCATTGACTTGACTGGCAGCTTTTAAAAGGGTTCTTGGGAACCATACTCAAGATTTTAAATGGCCACTGACAGCCTCGAGGCCTCAGATTGTACATCCCTATCAGAAGGAACAGCCATAGCCTTACTCTTCTGTTTGATTAAGAATAAACAGCACTCTCTAATCATTAAAGTTGAGCTTGACTTTACCAACAGTTAAATATGTTAAAATTAGAATTACATGATAACTCAAGGGTCAGGAACTGATGACGTACCTCCCAGTTCAGACTGATCCAAAGTGTGTGTACAGTACTTATAAAGTCTACATGCATTATGATCCAATATTGTCTCACAAGTGATTTGCTAGTGCAAATTCTTTCCTTGCCATTCTACCCGCCTCCTATAGAAGTTCCACCTTGGACATTTGGATGATGCATCTGAACTTCAGGGCTCAGATACCTAAACCAAAAGTGGAAGACGGGGTCCCTATAACTGTAGGACTCCCCTCCCAGTCAAACAGGAGAGATGCAATTTCCTATTATGGGTACTGTAAAATCCAAAATCTAGGGGGAAATTCAAGATATAGTTTTGCCTACTTTGCACTAAAGTCTTCAGTAGCCCTCTTTCCCAGGAGAATTATTAAGCTGTTGTGATCCAGAGATTGTTTGCAGGCACAAGGTTCAGTTGATCTGCTTTTTGTTTGCTCCCTACTTCTCTGGATAGTAAAATATCCTAATAGGCATGAGCTGCATTTTTTTTTTTTAGAAAAGTATTACCAGATGCTGGGAAATCTGGTCAATTTCTTTTAAGAAACCCTTCCTAGGAGAAGAAGTTCTAATGAAGTTTTACTGAGGATGCAGGAGGAGGAGGAAAACATACTGGGCACAGCCTAGCAATATAGATAATTACTCCTCTTCTTTGACCCATGATTTATTCCAAGGAACCAGATCTGGAGTATATGAAAATGGGTCACGTTGGTGAGGTGTATTCTTCTCGAGGCTCAATGAGAATGGGGCCCAATGTAGTTTTCTGCCAGATCTGATGTACCATCTCATACTGGAGATGACAGATTTGCTTCCTTGAATTAATCCTCCCCTCCCCATGACTAAAGTAGAAAGTAAAATGGCAAAGACTGAAACCTTGGTTTCCATGGGGAAGAGCAGTAGGTAAGTAGCATGGGATTGGGGTCAGTCTTGAGATCTCCAAGTGGATCTGGAAAAAAAACTCCTCAAAGCTTTTAAAGAGATGGCTGTGAAATGTTAGTGGCCAATGAACAGGAAGAAATGGCATTTTCAAAAATTTATCGAACGGATTTTCTGTGGTCTCCAATATTTTCTTATCTCATAAGAAGTCCGGAAACTTATTCATAAGGATGAATACAGTTTAAAAGTAAGCAAAACTAGGCACATTTTGCTTAACTGATGCATTTTGGAAGATCTAAACCATTGTTTTCAGAACATTTGATTTAAAAAAAAAATGTTGCAGGATCCGCCCAGGGTAAGATAAAATATTTGATGTGAGCTGTGGATGAATAGCTAGGAATCGCTGAGCCAAATCAGACCAGAGGAATTTTTATACCACAGCTAGATTTGTCTTCAGCATTGATTCTGCTCTACAGGATCCAGTTAGATGAACTTAACTACAGCCTAAGTATTTTTTTCTGGTGAGACCGGCCTATCAGGGAAACCTGGTCTACCCAATTATGGAATGGAGCATACTGCTTCCACTTTTGCCTTTCAGTCCTGCTCCAGGAGCCTTCACAGGCAGTTACTTTTGTGACAAATTTTTGTGCTGAATTTATGTTTACCGACAAATAAAGGGAGACTAGTATAGGTCTATTTCAAGCTATTTAGCTCTCATCAGCTAGCCATACTCTTCTGGGATTCAAACAGGCTTAACTACAGCCTCTTTTCTGGGTAGCTCCAAATGAATAAAGTACTCCATATCTCTTGGGAAGCTCTAGGCCTGCCTCTCTTGGAACTATTAATTTTCACTACCTGGGGATTAATTTTCACTATTAATTTTCACTACCTGGGGATTAATTTTCACTATTAATTTTCACTACCTGGGGATTTTACCACTTCTCCATTCTGGATTTGTAACCGTACTGACAAATTTTTGTTGCTTTGGGAGGTTTGTATTTGAACACTAATTTAGAATTAGATTACAACCACCAGCAGTTGTTTGCTGTTATCTCCTACAAAACGCTATTAATATTGTGCATTCTGTGGCTATTTCCCAAGGCAGGAATGGTCGTCATGGTTCGCTTTACTATGAGTTTATTGAATAAACACCTACATAATTTTTGCACAATGCTGAGCCATGATTGGACTAATAATGAACTAATGAATATCAATTAAGCAAAACCGATTTGATTCACAGAACATGCTAACCAACTAAGAAAGCCACAATTATGTCTTAGCACAATGTCTAGGGCGGAAACTAGGCTCACTTTGGGAGGCCATTTCAAATGCAAGTTGAGATATTTGCTTGCTCTACAGCACAGACAACTGCTGTGGAGCTAACTCCTGCTTTGGCACTTTCCTTTTTTTCCCCCTTTGCTAGATATGAGAGATAATTATTGCTCTTTTAAAAAAAAGTTTGTCAGGAACACCCAGTATTTTGTGACTTGCAGAGAAAGGAAAATAGAGATACAAGTTTCTTTGGGCATACAGTGTTGATTCTCCAGTTGAAATATAGTGCAGTGATGGGGAACCTTTTCGGCATCGAGGGCCCAAACCTGAATGCATACACATGTGTGTGCATGTGTGTGCGCTGGAGGGCCGGAAACCTGAAAACCAGCTGGCCGGCACGTGCATGCCTGTTTTTTAGCCGTTTTGGCCATTTTTCAGGCCGTATTTCAGGCCGTCTTCAGGCCATTTTTCGGGCTGGCCTGAAAATGACCCAAAAAATGGCCTGAAAACAGCCCAAAAACGGCCTGAAAACGGCCAAAAAACGGCCTGAAAACAGCCCAAAAGCATCCTGAAAATGGCCCAGAAAACGGCCCTGAAAAACAGCCTGTTTTTTAGCCATTTTTTTGGGCTGTTTTCAGGCCATTTTCTGGTGCTCTGGAGCCCACAAAGACCAGCTGGCTGGCGTGCTGGAAACCATAAGATCAGCTGGTGACGGCATGCGTGCCCACAGAGAGGGCTCTGCATGCCACCTCTGGCACACATGCCATAGGTTCGCCATCACGGGTATAGTGTCAAAGACTAGAGGTCATTGCCTGTCCTCCTTTTCAATGGTATACCTTACTCTGAAGCAATTCTACACTGCCTGGAATGAGTTATATGTGTATTTTTAACTGCTTTCTTTTTTTACTGTTTCCTAAAACTGCAGCAAAAGCAAGGCTTTTCCTTCTAATAAGTTTAATTTCTATTTGGAGTTTGTTTCATGGAATAATTCAAAATAATATTCCCCCATCTTGGGGTTTTTTTTGGGGGGGGGCACTCAAACTACATTGCTTGTTGGCATAATTTATTCTGGCTGTACTTATTTGCAGATCTGGCTCAAGGAGCAAAAGGAGGAAGTACTAAATAGGTCAGTGTCCTAGTTACTGTGACAACATTGTTGTAGCAACCTTGTTAAAATAAGAACACAATGTACCACAAACCACGAAACGTTTTAGCCTACTTATGGTATCAATTCCGATAGAGCAGTTCATTTATAATTCATTGCATCCTGCAAATCCAGGAATCTGGGTTAACTGAGTAAACCATTGGTTGGGGATAAGTGGCTGAGGATGTAATTGAAACCCAGCAAGCCTTTGTAATGTGCTTTTAAAAAGACGCCATTGTTTATAGGACATGGAATCTGCCTATATGATTCCTCTTTGCCAAATGGGTGGTTTCCCCTAATCTATATGATGATCTATTATCTATGATAATGATGATCTATGCCTTCCCTGATCCAATTATTTAATACTTTTAAATGGTTCTTAACTTCTGTAGTTTACGTTTTTATTTTGGCTGTTCACCGCCCTGAGTCCCATCTGGGAGAAGGGCGGTATAGAAATTTAATTAATTAATTAATTAATTAAATATTAGGTGGAGAAATCAGTACTATCAGGAATAGAGTTGATCCCATATTGTATTCTAGATGTTACCAACCTGCCACTCCAACATTCCCAGCCAGCTTGGTTAGTAATGAAGGATGCTGGGAGTTGTTGTTCAGTGCTGTTTGGAAGGCCAGATTACCTATTCTGGAAGTTTACCATGTTGGTCTAAGGGTACCATGCTTAGCAACCACCTAAGAAGTTGAGCTGAACTCAAGTCAGAAAAAACCAATGGCATGCTCTCCAATCCTGCTAGATGGCTTAATTAGTCATCAGAGATCCTTTTCTAGGGATATCCACAAGGTGTCAGCAGTGTAAAAATGGAAGTACAATTGGGTGATCATGCCCCAGTCTTTCTGTATAAATCTAAGACGGGCAGGACTTTGATCCTCCCAGTTGTGCCTGCTATTTTGCTTCTAACAACCCCCATCCCTGGTGCCCCAGCTGAATGTCTTTGAAGCCCTTGTAAGTATAAAGAACTTGGGAAAACTGTAACAGGCAAATATCAAAAAACAAAAACAAGAAATCATGAGAGTTATATGCCTCTGATGTAGTGGCCTCTTGCTTTTTAGGCAAAATTCATTTTCTAATATATCCAAACTTTAAGTGTGCTTTTTGTTATTCATCAGCACTGATGAAGTTACTTAATTCGGTAATGAAACGTCTTCGAGAAAGCTCACAGAGCAACCAAGGACTCCGCAGTTATTATTGCGTTCTGTTGCAGAATGTTTTTGATATCTGCGGACTAGGAAAAAAAGGCTTATTTGATTAAATTTCAATTGGTAACAGCAAGGCCCAATAGACTGAGAATATTTTAATGACAGTTTGTTATCCATGGTGGGATTTGCTTTAATACATTGTTATAAATTGTTCACAAACCATGATTGTGTTCAGAGAACACCAGTAAACCAAAATCATGGTTTATTGGTGAACCCAGCCATTATTAAAACCACCCGCATAAGCATAGGGTCTAGAAGCTTGCTGTTTTGAATTTTTTGGGAAAACGGCAATTCTAAAAGGGTGATATTCTCAACTTAGGGCCACCTACCTTGCTCACATAATATATATAGTTATAATATATATAGTTCTGGTTTTGTTTGAGTACCAAATCCCATCTCATCAAAATGAAGGGCCTTCTCAGAAAGCTATGGTCAGGCTACTGCATACTGTAATTAAAGACTTATAAAACATGAAGGGCTATTGTTCCATGTTATCCATGCTTGTTTAATGGTAGCATGCATGTTCAAATCCATAGGATTCAGTTACCAAGGCTAGGGCTATAGTAATGAAGATTCTTTTATCTAACTTCCTGATTTGGCAAGGAATAATTTGCAGAGGAAGAAAAAAATATGAGTGTCACCCTTCCCCTGTACCTTCTAGATTAGTGAATCAATATCCAGATTGGGGAAAGCGAGTATAAGCAATTTGTTTAGTAGCAGATGGAATATCCTAAGAGTTGACAAATCTCCAGGTCCTGTGCCCGACTGAGCTCAACCATTCTTCTGCTTTTTTTCAGGGTCTCAGCTAAAGAAAAAGGTTCTTAAAGCAGCAGAGAAAGCGCCACTGAAGACTTCAGCAGCATTTCAGCTGTGATGCTTTTCTAGATTAACGAAATCTTCTGCCTGCGCTTACAAGATGCAGAACAATCCACAGCACTGAGTGCACAGGAAAGACGGGGCTAATTTTCTCAGATGTGCCTTTTGGTTGCCTGATGCACTTTACCAAGCTAAACTTGGTCTCCCATTAAGATCTGCCTCAAGTACAGAGCTGAACCATAGGGGCTCCAATAGCAAGTAATGGTTCTTTTAGATCAGGGCTGTCAAACTCACAGCTCACAGGCCGGATACGTCATGTGCTGGCCACACCCACGCCCAGTTTAGCGAAGGGGAAAAAAGTCACGATACATCACATTACAACTCAAGTTTGACACCCCTGATTTAGATGATCAGTTATAACTTCCCAGAGGAGTAAAGGAGCTATTAGAGCCAATTTTTTTTAAATGAAGCAATAATTGATCAACCCTTAATTGATTGTCTCAGTAGCCTGGTGTGCAATTTGAATTCTAAGGTTTGTTCCTAGTGTTTGCCAAATTCTGCCGGAAGTCTGTTACAAATTGCAACACTAAGGACCAACTTCAGGCCTGGACTTTTTTGTTTCTCCTTCCCTAATTGTTTTGTTTACAATGCAGCTGGGGGTGGTGGGGACACAGCAAATTTTATAAGGTCAAAAATTTGTGATATTAATGCTAATTACAGAATGGTCCTTTTTGGCAGTAGGAGTGAATTCAGAAAGAAAATAATCATGTGTGAACCACCCTTGGGCCCCGATTCTTGTGAACTGAGATTGACTCCAAACCACCATTCTGTTCTGAATGACAGGCATTATCAGAAGAGTTGTAACTTGTCTAAGGCTTTGATTTTGCTCCTATTCCACCTGAGAATCTACAGCAGAGACTAACCCAGTCTAAATTCCATGGCTTCACTTTACATTGCTTTTGGTAGCTGAGCTGGCAAAAGTCTGGCCTGGGCAAATCCAGACTTTGGAGACCAAAAAGAAGACAACATACTGACTTCTCCTTGCTTTCCATTTCCGTTTCTCTTAGTGCACTGAGCCTTTCCCTCCCCCAGTACAAAGGGAGAGACAGTATTTCTTTTTACTCCCTATCCCCAGCCATATATTTATGCAGAACTGTAGCATCGTATCAAGTATTAATTGCATTATAAAGGCAGTATGGAACTAATGTGTTAAATTTTAAGTATGCTCACTAGGCAGCTTTGTATATTTTATTTATTCTTGTAAAAACATAATACAGATTTCTAAAGCAAGCAAGCCCAGATGTCATCTGATCATTTAAGCAGAATCAAAGAGCTGTGTGTTCTATAGCTACTCTGAGCTGGGGGAGGAGAGGGCGGGAAGGTGCACTGGCTTCCATCTCCTTGCCTTGGCTTGTCCTCACTGGCCAGGCTCTACAAACCTATCTGCAAATGTTTTTCTTTATGCTATGCAAATATTATAAGTGGATCAAAATTGTTATACAGGAAAAACCGAAGCGGGTTTTCTCTCAACTTTTTTTTAGAAATTCGAAGTGGGATGGGAGAAGGAGGTGGAGACTGGTGAGGAGACTGTCCCCTGCAGAAGTCAGCAGGTCAAACATGTAAAACCTCTTCTGCAGAGAAACAGTCTCCTGAAAGCCCCAAAGATGTTGGGAACTTTGCAGCTTTTCGGAAGCCACTGAACCATAAAAACCAGCCTCTCTTACCGCTGACATGCCAGAGTTGTAGTACAGATTTGGAAAGACTACAGCTGGCTCAGTCTGTCGTCCAGAGGGAGTCCTGCTCTTGCAGCGGGCCTTTCAGAACTTAACGTTCATTCATTCAGGGATAAAAGGAGGTGTGGGCATCTCAGTCCTGCTGTTTGGCTCGAGAAGCTTCTGCGTTCGCACGTAAGACTGCCCCAGGGCTTGGATAAGGGCGCTGCTGGAACAGTGGGCCAGCAGCTGTGGTATCTGCACCGGTCTTGGCTTCATTTCGCTTGGGCAGCCCCGTGGACCAGGTTCCCCTTGAGAGGTAGGAAAGATGCAGAAACAAGGTTGGTGTCATTGGCTGCTTTCCGATCCTGGCACTAGGCCCTTTGCCTATGTTTTCTAACTTCATCTAGCCTTGGTCCTACACCGCTGCACCCACTCTCCTATGTAGTTCTCAGCTCCTAAAGCAGCCCTAAGTGCTCGGTGACTTTTAAAATGCCATGAACACCAATAAGACACCAACTTATGGCACCAACACTTGAGCATCTGATCGGTATAAGTCTGAGAAAATGAAATCATGTAGTTACAGGGATAGAATTTCATTTCCTTATAACCCATTTTTTTCATAGAAAAAGCAAGTTTTTAGTCCCAATAGATCATACAAGTTACGCTTTGGCATAATTTATGTACAGACGTTAGAAAAGTCTAAAATATAGAACAGATAATTTAAAATGCCTGAATGCATCTCATTAATAATTCCAGCAGACAACTGGAACACACAAAACTGCCCTAATATATCAAATCTGAGCAATGAAAGATATAGTTCAAAAATTATTTCTGATTACTGAAATCTTTTTAAGATCCAGCAGGGAGCTACTCACATTTTTAAAAAACAAACAAACCCTACTTCCTGTTGTCTCTTTCAATCCTGAAATTAGAAACATGTCAGGGCCTACTGCTGATCTGCCAGTCTAGCTGTCTTTCTGCAATGATACTTGGCTTCAGCAGGGGGAGCTTTCTACTGAGCAGACTCACCGAGGAGCATCTGAGTAAGCACTGGGGTCCATGGGATCAAGTTCTTCGTCCTTTCGGCTTGCTGTAGAAGAGAGACAAGAGGTATGCCAGACTTTGATAATCACTTTGGGGCTAAGAGAAACCCATTCCGCCAGGAGGAGACACTATGCTGCTAGCCGAAAGCACCTTTGGGAGCTCAAGGTAGGGCAGCTACTCTTACCCTTTTTGCTCTTAGGGTAGGGGGCCAGTTCTTCCCGCCGGTGATAGCGACGTTCCTTCACCTCTTCCCGCTCGATCTTATCATGGAAGCGTTCTGTTTTGCTTTCAGCATCTAAAGGAGATGAATATTTTCGTTCTAGTTTTGCGGCAGCCTACCACTTGCCTTTTTCTTCTGCACTGTCATTTTTCTTTTTGTTCTTAAACAGTAATGTATGTAAGTAGATACTGGACTCCAGCATATACAGGTAGTCCTTGGCTAGAGACCACAATTGGAACCAACAGCTTAAGTGGTCGCTACACAAAACTGCAACTTTCTTTATATTCTTACTTCAGCTTTCCTTTGCTTTACAAACCTCTGAAGGTTGTAAATACTAGTATTGGTAATAAAGTTACTTTGTCATCGCTGTTGGTAAATAAGGCAGTCACTAAATGAGGACAACCCGTAAATGGATTCCCCCTGATTTCGAAATCTTTTTGAAAACTGAATTGCCCATAAGCAGCAGAATCAGTGGCCACCTAACACCTTAACAGCTCCAAAACAAGTTAAGTATCAAAACAGCAGCATGCAGGGCTCCTTGTGAAAGAAAGAGAGGTCGTCATTGAGACAGTTTTAATAGTTTATCACTGCTGATGGAACACTGTGAATACAATCATCTATTTCCTTTTATGTAAGATTGCCCACTGACTACTTGCTGTGATACAACAAGCAACTGTGGCAGAGAATAGATGAAGCTATCCTTTTTCACAAAATCAAGTATTATCTGTTAAATGACTCCAAATCAAATTGCTAGTAATTAACCCCACACTTCCATTATCACCTCTCTTCGTGACTGCACATATCTTCTGTATGTCCCCATGTTTTGAGGGAGAGAGGGAGAGCGAAAGAAAACTGGTTCACTTTGCTGGTAATAAATACAGTGGGAGAATCTGGTATATTTCAAGATTTTAGATAGTTATTTTTTTACTTCTGATATTACATTTGAATGTTTTCCCACCTCAAAGTGATGGAAAAATGCACTACTCAGTTTCAAACCAAAAGAGATCTAGAGTTTCTTTTTCCTTTAAAAATAGAGGGGGATCATACCAACACTCATAGTTTCACTTAGTGACCTCTTTATGTAACGAGTTGGTTCCAATTGTGATCTCCGAGGACTACCTGCATATGCTTACTACTTCTGTACATTTCTGTTCAAGAACAGCCAAAATAAAAATGCCAGTACAGAAGGGGTATTCAGAGGCCATAGGTTGTCCATCCCCACTTTGTAGCCTTAGGCATACATTCATTCTCACCAGAGGCTAGATCAAATTTTCTGTGCTTCTGGAGATTAATTCCCATATTCATTTAACACCAATTTATAGTTTTCCTATTATGATCTATACTTACACCCAAAACACTATATAAAACAAAACATTCTTACCTAAGTTGTTCTTCAACTTCTTGGCTGCTTTGGTCACTACAGAGTTGGGATCGTTAGGCGAGAGCCATGAAACCAGATCACTTTCTAAGTTCCAATAATAAGGGAGGCAGCTACAAGCAGAAGAGAACTATATTTGTTACTTCTAGAGCCAACAGCAATAGATCCAAACCCAAAATTTCCCCATTCTCCAAAAACACTGAAATGTATTCTCAACACTTTTTGCAACAAACCACTGGCATTTAACGTCAGAAAACTGAATTTATTTTAGTTAGACTGACATCTCACTGTTTTTTTCCACAATTCCCTGCTCACAATTGAGTGTTGCTTTTAGGATTAGCTTTCAACTACTATCAGGCATTCAAGAAATAAGCTGCAGCCTAGCGCTTGGTAGAATAGCTGTGAAGATACTCAGATTCTGAGAAAGATCAAAGATATTCAGATTCTAGAAAGATCAAAATGACACAGGCAATGATTTCCCTGTGACATTCTATGAAAGCAACAGTTGGACTTTTAAGCAGCAGGATAGTTAAGAAAAAAACATGGATCAAGTAATGTATCAATTCAGAGTTTTCACTTATTGCACAAATGATCATATTTTGGACACCTTATGCAATACCTAGCTTTCTTGAAAAGTCTACAATGTTGGCAAAGGTGGGAGGAAGCAGAGAATGACCAGCAGTAAGCTGAACCAGACTCATTTACAGCAGTAATGGGTGCATCATTCACCCTTCATTCAGGAAGACCTGAAGGACCAAGCTGGAGAAAGATTATCCTAGAGAAAACTTATTTATGTGATCACTAAGCATCAATACCAACTTCATGACACATGATCATCATCATCATGGTTAACACAATTCACAGGTTGGTATAATATTCCTTACTCTAATCTAGGTAACATAATCAAAATTTTCAGACACAGAAGATCCCCCACCCAACCTAATAAAACACCATCTATCATGTAAACATAACGAATAGCTTACTCGGTAATAGTGACTGGACTTTCTTTTCTCAGTGTCCTTCAGAGCCATAAAAGCTTAACTTTTCAGAAAGGCATCTAGCTACTTCCACTTCATATTAATTGATTTTTGCTTTTATATCCTATTATATTCATACTCTATGTACCCCAAGTCTCTAGATTTGGAAACATATATGTCATAGTAATAATACTGTGCTGGACCAGAGATATGAAAAATAATAAAAACTTTGCCAACTCAGTGATGGCTAGGCAGCACATGGTAGCCTTCCAGAACCAGCAAATCTTTCCTCCTCTCAGAGATCAGCTAACACAGGGGTGTCAAACTCATGTCTTCACAACGGCATTACATGATGTATCAGGACTTTTTTCTCCTTTGCTAAACCGGGTGTGGGCGTGGCCAGAGCGTGACACATCCAGCCCATGGGCCAGGAGTTTGACAGCCCTGAGCTAACAGAACCAGAAACATCTCCCTGATTGAGCACCAATGAATAGTAGTACCAATCCTGTGAGCACGGGCTAAAAACACTGATAGAAATCATTAGCAGGATATACTGAGCACTCACTATATGCTTACCAAACAGGGTCAATTACTTTGTACCAGTTTGGTGGCAGGTTCTCCATTCTTGTGGCTTCATAATCAACGTGATCATCATCATAATCTTCTGCAATTATTTCCTCTTCTGGCTCTTATGTGGAAAGAAACAGGATCAGGCTTGAAAAAAAAGACGGCATCAACAGGTGGCAAAATTGCACAATCTAGAATGGATACCAATTTTAGAGAGCCAAAAATGACTTGAGAACTAACCAGCTCTAGTTCCTGGGAGCTATCCCCGATGCTCATCCTTGGTTTGTAAACA
Organism: Stegonotus admiraltiensis; assembly: GCA_032468215.1. Taxonomy (NCBI): domain Eukaryota; kingdom Metazoa; phylum Chordata; class Lepidosauria; order Squamata; family Colubridae; genus Stegonotus; species Stegonotus admiraltiensis. The sequence goes on along the minus strand of JANHZT010002209.1, from coordinate 444,895 downwards.
GCCTATACAAGTTATCTTCCTCCTAATTCCCCCCCAACCCCCCGTACTTACCAGGTTCTACATGCTTCAGCAGGCCTCGCCTGGCTAGGCGGGACTGCAATGCCACCGGCAGAGGCATCAGAGTGGAGCAGATGTGCAAATGTCGCTTTTCCAATCCCTTTTCTATATTTGAGCAGAGAAAGAAATATCACTACATTTTGCGCCTATCACTGCTCTTTCCAGAACATGCACACCAGGGGTGAAATGCTCCCGGTTTGGACCGGATCGCCCGATCCGGTAGCGATGGAGGCGGGCCCCCCTCCCATGCCTAGCTGAGCTGCACAATCATCAGAGGCTTTTTTTTTAACTTTTAAAAGCATTTT
>JANHZT010002209.1:426074-439643 GCA_032468215.1 Stegonotus admiraltiensis | reverse complement strand
CCAGGTTTGTTCAGCCACTGACTTGGTCTACTACAGAAATCTGAACCAGATCTTACCAGACCTTATTCCAACATCTGAGTATCTTTGGCAATAACTTCTAAGATTCTGGGGTGTTTTGATCCAATTCTCATGTGCACCCAACAAGTATTTATAATAAAGTTATCAGGCAATGGGCTTTTTCGATGCAAGTTACGAACAATTCAACACTCAGCTGGTGACTCCAAAGGCCTTTTCTCTTTCTCTTCCCAGGGAGCTTTGCAGTGTGGGGTGGGCTTTTTTCTACCATTGATTGTGGTCTGGTGAAGATGCGAGGCAAAGAAGATCCTTGGAATTCCATTACCAGCGGGGCACTCACTGGGGCTGTATTAGCATCACGCAGTAAGTGATGTTTCTTAGTTCTGCCAAATACACATCACCCATTTATCATCACTTTCTAATAATTGCTTTCTTGGGGCTTACTAACTGCTTTTTCATTTAGGTGGGCCATTGGCCATGGTAGGCTCTGCTATGATGGGAGGCATCTTGCTTGCCTTGATAGAAGGTGTTGGCATTTTGTTGACAAGATATACAGCCCAGCAGTTCCAAAACCGTAAGTTATAATTCTGAGAATAAAAGGGTCCCAGAAGGAGGGGGGGATTTGGGGAAGCTGTGGACCTCCAAATATAGTTGCAAGAAAAAAGTCCTTTTCATTGTTGGCCTTGATTCCAGGAATGCTGGAATTGAAATGTAATAATATCTGGAGGGCTAGAAGTCGCCATTACCTCCTGGGAAATATAGTTGGAATACTTTTTCATACTACTTCTTATGGGTAGATGACCTGCAGCCCTCCACTTTGTTGCATGCTTCATAGCGTCACTTGATTAGTGAAATGGGCAGCTATATAAATTTGAAAAATAAATTCCCAGCAGCCTCAGCCACCATTATCAACAGTGAAAGATGTTGTTCAAAATCCGAAGAGCCAGATGTTAACACACCTGCCCTTGTCTGTCACCTTGTAATGATAAAAGTTAGTGAGAATCTTATGAACCGATTGGCACTAGAGCTGGGGGAAGTGGTGTGAAGTCAGTTCCACTTAGTGGTGAAAGAGATTTTGGCTTTTCTGATTTCTCCACAAACAAACACACTCACCCCAAAGTGATGTTTCTTTGCAGTTACCCAAAGTGCAAGAAACGTCTCTTCCTGGTTGCCGTATCTCTCCCTATTCTTATCCCAGATCTTGGTGCCTTTACAGGAAGGAAGCATGCTACATACCTGTCTCCTCCCATCTCCTGTATTTTAACACAATTTGTTATGACAATGGCGTTTTGCTAATGGTTCTATAAATGTGTTCCAGAGTTACACTTCTTCTCATGCTGTCTGGCACCTTCCTCTTCTTTATTTACTGATTGACATTTCAACCTCTCTTGAATTTTCTAATAGTAAAAGTTGAGATTTTTCATTTAATTTAATGAATCACTTCTCCCTTAAACCCCCACCTTCTTTCCTCCTAGCTTCACTGTTGTTACTTCTGCTTCAGAAAGTTTTCCTTTGCTGTTTCCTATCATGAATAATAGTAGCCTTATGTTTTCATGTATCACTAATGGGTCCTTCTTTTCTTCTTAGCCAATCCCTTTGGAGAAGATCCCAGTCAACTGCCTCCCAAAGATGGTTCACCACCTACAGGATATACAGGCTATGGACAGTATCAGTGAGCCAATGTGGGGCCTGAATCACTTTTATTTTTAGAATCAAGCAAGTTTCCCCCCCTTGAAACTAAGACATTCACCCAAGAGTGCAAACAAAGCATGGAAGGGATTTGGTTCTTAGAGTTATCTTTTAAGTTTAGTAGAGGGGAGGGGCAAGGAAAACGTGGTTGGGGGTTTGAGCTGTATAATATCTACCTCTATGAGGAGTTAAGGAGCTTGCAGTGATGAAATGAGGTGCCCCAGGATTAATTCCATACAATGACGGAACCAAAGCTTATTAGGAGAACTTTGAATCCTAGGATGATATTTGCCTGAAAAACTGGGGTGTGCAATTACAATTAATCGACCATGGCAAATTTTAAAGGGCTGTTTTCCTGACTTTCTGATGGAAGGACTCCTCCAATTTTCTCTGTTTGGTGGGAACTCCTCTTAAGTTATCTTTTAAAAGTCTGTAAACAAAGAATGTGTTTTCCCAAGCCTTGGATGAAAGAGTTATTGTAACAAGGGGAAATACTGCCACTCTACCAATGATGATACCCTGTGATACGTCTCTTCATTGTAGGTCAGATGCCTGTATGCTATTGAGCCAGAATAAGAGATGCTGCTACCCTGAATCCTCACCCTTTTCCTTCACTTAATAGTACTGTTGTTGCTGGTTGCTTAGGTTTAAAAAAACAAAGAGGGAATGATGGTGGATCAAAACAGGGTTTGTGGCCTTGACTCACCTTAAAAGGCTGGGTAGGCCTCCCTTAGAACTACGTTTTATTCCAGTAAAATGCTGTGTCAGTTCCATCTTTAGAAGAACTAACTAGGACAGACTGGCAGAACAGAGAGGGTACTTCAGTCTCTTAGTTGCCTAAAAAGCCATCCAGGATATTGAAACGGTGCGATAATTATAAGATACCAAACGATCCAAAGCTCTTTTGGGATCTAAATTGACATTACCCCTCCCTCCCCTGCCCATCTAAGCCAAACCACCTCTAATCCGGCAATATAATGTTAATTCCAGTTTTATATACTTGGCCTTTGTGGGCTAAGAACCTCATTCAGAATTCAAACGGCCTATTAAGATAGCATTAAAATTTTTACAGATCTAGTAGTCCATTTTCTCCAGCTTGAAGATCGCCTAATGGTGGGGCAATTTGTATTTCAATATCATTGTAAAGAAAAGACACTGTATTATATTACAGATGTAAATACAAAACTGGCTTTTTTGCATTTGTTTTGGAGAATTTAATTATCCATTTGACAAAAATGATAGTTACGGTATATAGGAAATGTCTCAGCAGTCTTTCACAAGAAAGTTTAGAATCATTTGAACCAACTTGCTCTACTGTTTCCCCAAAAGAATAGGGCTAAATCTTCCTTCTGTTAATGAAAGGTCTTTGATTCCTTTTCCCTTAACAAAGAGCAGCACTGTCTTCTGCAAAGTCACAGTGCATCCAGCAATATGAGGTTTGCATGCCCATTAGTATTCATCATGAAGTTGATGATAATTACAGTATTTGAAATCTGTCATGCCTTCTTCAGAGATGGGTTTTCCATTACAACAGACTTCATTTCCTGGGATGGATCTGAAAAACAAGCCAGGATAAATTGTTACATGGAAATTAAATCTCCTTCACTATTTGTGCAATGGGTTTAAAAAGAAAGGAACAAAACCTTAAAAATCCTTAAGACTAGATACACATTTGAGATGTGGGAAAAGAAGTGGCATCCTGTGCAGACATAACTTTTGTCAGGGTTGTGAAAGACCTTACCTTGGTGGTTTTAACACGGTTTCCTAATGAGCACATCCAGCCTGTGTTGTCAGGTAATGCTTTGCACTCTTCTTCAGCCTGGCAGGGCTGCATATCACACCACCACTTTCCTGTCACGATGGAGGCTATAGGATAGAGGGAGACACTTGTTACCATCCCTCCTTAAAGCCATGAACTTTACTGACATTGGTAACTTGTTCCCTGCGAATATGGCAATTCAATAGGTTTGTGGTCAAGATGGAATGCCTCTAGTCTATTTGGGCCTCTTGGCATCAAGAGGTTATAGACCAGGGACAAATGGGACTTCCTGAATTCCATGCTAGCTAACTAACTTGTCTCTGTCCTTCTTGTATCAAGTATCCTGCTTTATCGTGGAAGTCTTGGCATAATAAATACTATTTGAGGACTTTTAAAACCACCATAACCACTACTTACATCTGGCCTGAGAGAGCCATTATATAGAACACGCATACAGTCCTCTAACCAAAGAGGCTACAACTATCAAACCCTTCAATCATCTTTTCTTCAGTTTACATGCTAAGCCATTCTCATCCTCACCAATATCTGTTTATGCACATTTAGTGGGGGAGTTTTCCTCTTTATTTTGGATCCATGTTTTAATCTCTTCCCAGGATTCTTATTGCTTAGATTCTTGGTCCTTATATCCCCTTGGGTTTTCCTGCCACTTGGGGTTGGGAAAAAGAAAGATCTTGGCTCCTAATACTTACTATCCACACAAGAAGGTTTGCCACGGGTTGTGCCAGCCACTTTGCCTTGGAGACAGGAGCATTGGATAGTTTGGGACCGTTCTTCAATATGGTTGCGGTTGCAGCAGCGTTTGACAGCAATCACTTTGCAGGTGCCCCCATCTGTGGTGGGGAGCAGTTGAGAGGGAAGATGGAAGGAGGAAGCAGCACTGAGGATTTTTTTCTGCTGCACCTTTTTTTTTCTAGCACAGAAGAGTGAAGGTTCTAATCTGGTGTCAACTACACATGGACACGTACTTTACCTCTTGTCATGTGGCAAAACTGCAAGCAAATTGGAATGCATCTGGATGATAGTTACTTGAAGTTATTTGCATTGTCAAATTTGCTGTCATTTGGGTGGAGTTGCTGTGTCCTGTGATGCTTAGGGATTATTATGCCTATTTGGAAGACTCTTACCTCCACACTTTAAGAACTGAAGTATACAGTAATTCTATTTGTGCATAAAAACAATTGGGGGTGCTCAAACAGTGATGTTAACAGAAAATGCACAAACTATTATCCAATCAGATAAATTGGGAAAAGACAGTAGACCCTAAGTTTCCAAAATGAAGGCTGGAGTGAATACTTTTTACTTGGATATTCAACCCTCCCCTTCCCCAGAACAGAAGGAACTCACTGATCACTGGGATTTGATCTACTGTTGTCTGGTACCAATATTGATCGTGATGATGTTGACTCTGAATGGGAAACTCTTGAGCAAAGGTGCCTGGCCACATGAGAACGATGAAAACCATTAGGAATGCTGGAAAGGGGTGGCACATCATGACAGAGCTGCAAAAGAAGGATGAGATTGCATAGCAAGAAGGGGAAAGGAAAATGGAATCCTGTTTTACCTGGTACTTCTTAGTTAATCTAAGCTTTGGCAAAGTTTCCATGGTGAGGAGAACAGTTGCATCATAGCCATCTGGGACTACTTTTCCAAGAGAGGGGGATGTATTAAAATGGAACGGCTTGAAGACAGTTTCTTCCACTTATGCTTAGAAGGGGTGTAATTCCTGATGTACTGTTATGATTTGTTTTGAAGTTGTGAATTGGCTTTTCAGAGAACTTGGCTGCTGAGTCTCGTTTCACAATCTTGACTTAGGAAGTGCATGACCACATAGGCTCAAGCTGACAGAAAAGAAAGGGATTAAAAAAACCAAAAACCATAGAGATAATTTTATATGATACCTATGTGCTTCTCTTCAGGAAAGACTCCCCAGATCTTTGGAAGGCCTTTTCTCAGTGTGAATTCTTACAGAGTTGTGTCTTCAAAAAAGAAAAAAAAAGAAAGGAAAGGAAAAAAACACAAAAGTATTGGGCAAGTGTCACCAGTACATTATCGAAAGTGCGTACATGCCTATTAAAAATATTGTTAATTGTGAAAGTATACCATGCATCTAAAAACAGTATGCACTAATTAGATGGGATTGTGTGTATTTGATTCCCTACACCACTTTAAAATGCAAAGTGAAAGAAGCTAGGATTCACTTTTCCAGAATTCTGTATTTGTTAGGACTAATATCAATCTTCTGTTATTGTTTATTTGGCATATTCTCAGTTTGTTCCAAACAAAATACATTTTACATTGCTTGACTTTCACACTTTTGGCAGGTATGCTAACATACACTTTGCAACCCAGGACTGATCAGGAATACCGTATTTTTCAAAGTATAAGATGCACCCGAGTATAAGACGCACCTTAATTTTGGGGGAGGAAAATAAGAAAAAAGCTGATTGGCAGGTGGATCAGCCTCCCGGAATACCCCTAATCAGCTGTTCCCAGAGGTGAATTTTAGCAACAGGTTCCTTGGTTGTGAGCTCTGTGCCTTGCTTTTTTTTTTTTTGGCTTTTTTTTCTGCCTCTGAAACTTCTGAAACTCCTTGCAGAAAAAACTTTTTTTCCTGCCTCTGAAAGCCTCCGAAACAGAGCTTCAGAAAAAAAGCCTCTGAAACTCTGGGGGCTTCTTTTCTGAAGTTTCATTTCTGATGCTTTTTTCAGCCTCTGAAACCTGTTGGAGAAGCTGGGCAGGGCTGTATTTGGAGTATAAGACGCACCCAGATTTTCACCCTCTTTTTTGGGAGAAAAACGTACACCTTATACTCTAAAAAATACGGTAGCTTGAAGACTATCTTACTCTGCTTTCTGTGCTGGAAGTTCAGGAAGATATTTATTACCTTGGACCAACCTTACTGACCTGAATTGGGCACCTTATTTCTGAATTGGCACTTGAGCAGGTTCAATCAGTAGCAACACTTGTTTCAAAGGAGTTTGTTGTTTGTCGAGCCTAGATGAAAGAGGGCAGAATCAACTCGGAAAACTAAAACAACCGAACTAGAATAACAGTCGAGTAATGTTTATTTTCAACAAGAGAAACTGAGATACATACATTCATGTGTTGATTTTTACAAATACAAAGTACAGGTAGTCTTTGACTTACAACCACAACTGAGCCCAAAATTTATGTTGCTAAGTGAGACATTGGTTAAGTGAGTTGTCCCATTTTATGACTTTCTTTGCCACATTTGTTAAGTGAATCACTGCAGTTATTAAATTAGTAACATGGTTGTTAAGTGAATCTGGTTTCCTCATTGACTTTGCTTGTCAGAAAGTTGCAAACACATGACCCTGGAACACTGTAATTGTCATAAATGTGAGTCAGTTGTGAAGCATCATGTGACCATGGGGGATGCTATAAGGGTCAAAAGTGTGAAAAACGGTCATAAATCATTTTTTTCAGTGTCATAACTTTGAACAGTCACTAAGTGGAATGTTTTAAGTCAAGGACTACCTGTATGATTTGTTGGTGAAGAGTTTGGATCATTTTGTGATGTTCTATGGAGCAATGTTAATGTATTCATTCATTCTGTGGCATGATTGGGGAAGTTTTTTTTCTTCAGCATATCTATAGATCTTGTACTTTGGGGATTTTCTATTGGAAAAGTGATATCTGGTAGTATAGAATCAGAATAATCTGGAATTATTAAGAGAGGTGGATCTCCAGTTTGTCTAGAATTCTCTTCTGGTCTACATGATTAATCCCCAGTTTTTCAGCAGGCATCCTATGGTGGAAGGAAGTTGTCCTGTGCATTAATATTACTTCAAATTAGTTTCCATAAGTTGACCTGCAAACTTAGAAGTCTGATCTAAGTATGTGGAAGCCATTTTCCCAGCTAGATGACCTGAGCTATTTCTTGAAGAAGCAACAAGGAAGCATCTTTTCTGTTGGCTCCCGCCCTATTATCCTCCTGGGGGTGAGGTTCACTCCACACACTCTTGGCCTTCCAGAAGAGCACAAGTAAGTAATGCTGAGAAAGCACCTTGAGAAGGAACAAGAGATGTTGGAAGAAAATAGTTCAACCCCATCCAGAACACAACAACATTTGTATACATGGATCATGGCTAGCATTGATAATGCAAGGGATCTTGAGTCAATGGTAAACATTCAATTTAATGTATCAACACTCTGCCTCTGCTGTAAAAAAAAGGGGGCAATAGCGTGTTATGAATAATAACATAGATTATAATGTCCTTATATAAATTGTGTGACAGTATCTGGAATATTGTGTGCGTTTCTGATTGTCACACCTGAAAAAGTGTGAGCTGGAGAAGGTTCAGAGGAGGGCAACTAGGATGATCAACGGACAGGAGCCTTTATGAAGAAAGGCTAGAATGTTTGGGGGATTTTTAATCTAGAAAGAAAGCAAATGACATGGGACATAACAGAGGTGCAGAAAACTACATGGTGTGAATAAAGTGAAAAAGGAGAAACAATTTCCCCCTTCCCAAAATACTAGAAGCAGAGATCACCCAATGAAATTTGAATCCTGGAAAAATCCAGCAATGCATATAATAGTATCTAAGATAGGGATATAAATTCCAGTCTAATAATTCCATCTTTATTAGATCCAGCCCAAGTGATTCCTGATTATTTCACAAGCGAAGGCTGCTTAGGGAAAGCATGTCATTTGATCAAGCCAAATGGTTTAACTATAAAAAGCATTGTTAGATTAAGGTGGTATATGGTGTAATATAACCATTAAGTCGGTTGATTCCTCCATAGTAGAAGAGGATGATGTTAAACTTGGTTCCTAGAACCACAGATGATACAGTATTAAATCTAACCCATAAAAACATTTGTGTAAAATGGGATTAAGATAAATATGTAAAATTTTCTACTAAGTGGTGGCTAAATAACAGTCCCTGTAAATAAGAATGTCTATGGTGCTTTTATTTGCAGCGGTGCTTTCTTGTACCCTTGGAGCAAGAATTGAACTGGAGATCACTATGCTTTTTTCCGAGGAAAAAACTGAGATGGGAGATGGGACAGCCTCTCTCACAGTGTATTTTAAATCAGTATCTTAATTAGCAAATTCTCAAACCAGCATCATCATCATTTTTATTATTATTATTATTATTATTATTATTATTATGAAAATACTTGTTTCCAGAGACAAGTGTGCTTAACACAAGAATTGCAGCTCACATAATCCAGCTCTCATAAATTTCTATAAGATTCTATAGTCTGTGTGCTATACAGTAAAAGAGTAAAAAGATACTATATAAACAATGGGTTGTATTATTTAGAATGCCAAAATAGAAAAGGTATTGATTAATTCGTGACTTCAAGTGTTACTTGAAGCACTTGAAGTCATGCTTATGCGCTCAACGTCTAGTCAAATGGAAATGCAATAAATTGCGCAATATTTTGTATAAGAACTTTTCAAGGAAGGGCTTATTGAACATCTTGTGCAAATGAAAGTCCTGGATTTGTTACTCCTGTGGGGATTGAAATCTGCCAGTGACACATTTTATACCAAAGAGTTCAAAATATGTTTCTCCTGCTGCTGGGAACTAACTCCTAACTTGGGAGTTTTGTCCCACTGCATTGAGAATATCCAAGATTCATTCTGAATTTTTCAATCCAGCAAAATACTCTGCCATAGAGCTTTCTATGAATACCACCCCCACCCCATCCCATGTTAGATGGGTTCAAATGCAGAAGGGAACAGAAATACAGAATAAACAATTTCTTATGTAATGGGCAAGCGATAAAAGCTACAGACTTAGATCAAGTGGGATTCTTTTACTGCTTATGTCAGGAGCAATGATAAATGGAATTTTAATTTTGCTTGGGAATTTGAGACATTTTTAAAATGACTAGTTCATCCCATAAAATACTGATGTAGTTTATTATTTGATTGCTACTTCTCCCATAAATCATTATCTACCATACTACAACATTACCTGAACAAACTTTTAATAGTCACGCAGGCCCCATTCTCATTTCTTACCTGTGATCCTGTCCTTGGTGCTGAAGTGTTCTCACCTCTCTGTCCCAGCCATGGCAGCAGGGTCTATGGAGCCTGGAAGCATCCTCTTCTTTGTTCGTATTAATTGTCTTTTTTTGGAAAAGATGGAGAAAAATGTTCCGAATGCTCAGAGTTCTGGAATCAAAGTCACTATTCTGGCAGCTTTGATCTGCCCTGATCATAACCTTACAATCTAGCAACTCACTGCTCTCTCAGCTAGATTTGGTGCCAGAACCAAAAGTTCTGGCTGCCAGCCCTCCTCCTGTAACCCAGCAGATGTCTCAGTATCTGTGCAAGATTTTGAGTCTGCCTGTTCTTCAGCTTTGCTTTGACTGATATATGTATACACATGTGTCTGTGTAGGAGAACTCCAGACGGCCTCTTTTGTGCTTTTCTCCTTTATGCTTTCTGTTCAAAGAGCCCTCCTGCTACATCCCACACAATGCTGCCTCCTCCGGATTTTGTTTCTGACACCACTCTTGCTGGGATATGAGCCAGCTTTGATGGTCTCTCTTTGCCTTCACTGCTTCTCACTTTGGGATAAAGTGTTAAAAAAAAGTTGGAGCCACAGAGGATGCATCTAGAGATTTCTGTAATTCTTTGATGAAAGGAAAAAAAAGAAAGAAACAAAGGGAGGAAGGAAGGAAAGGTCATGCCTATTTTGCTGCCCTAGGATTGGTGACACATATTTTATTGCTGTTCTTATAAAACAATGGGAGATATGTTCTATTTTAAAGCATATTCTTTGATTTGCAAAAGGGTATGTTTTGTATGAAAATTGCACAGGAATAAGGTGTGGTTATACTGTGGTAGATATTAATCTATAGCTGAAATTTCCGATATTTCAGTGCTATTATCTCTTAATTTCCCCATCCTGGGTCTACGTGGCCAGTACCAGCATATTTTCCTCTTTTTTCCTTTTCAATCTTAGCCACCCATCCCAATTTGCAGATCCAAAAGACAATTACTATATCTATGATTGAGATTGCAGAGATTAATGGTGGAGAGTGATGGATCCTAGTGAATGCCACTGTTTTCTTTTTTCCAGGACCAATTCCATCATTAGCCACAGATGGTAACTGAGATGAGGTTGACAGACTGAATTACAGTTCATCCTTTCCACCCTTCTCTTCTTCAACCTCATTCTGCATTGATGATAAATTTCTCCACAGTTAAACACCATCTTCACTAATACGCAGTAGAAATTGTAATTGTCAATGTAAGCTCTGGTGTCAATTGAAAATGAGGGTGTGAGGAGTGAAATGTGATAAAATGTCCTCCTAGACAAATGTAGGTTTGCTATTGACCCAGTATCACTGAAGATGGTGAGAATAATGACAAAGTGTGCATGTTGGTGTAATACACGATTTATTAATGAGGCCAGATATGAATAGACTCTTAACTGTTCAGTTGCTTGGTGGGGGTTTTATGATAACTACCTTATACTGCCGTGATGGCGAACCTATGGCACGTGTGGCACACAGAGCCCTCTCTGCGGGCACGCCAGCCATAGCCCCAGCCCAGCTCCACCACACATGCGTGTGCACCTCCCGCTAGCCAACTGGTCTTTGGGTCTCTGCCATGCATCCATGTGGGGTGGAGCGCATGCGGGGGACACACACATAGGTGCATGGGGGGAGGGGCACATGCACAGGTTGGTGCAGGCTTTCCAGGCCCAAAACGGGGCATAGGGGGGCCTTGTGCAGCACCCCTGTGCCCTGTTTTGGCTTCCAGGTTGGAAAAGCCCAAAATGGGGTGCGGGAGGGTCTGGAAAGCCTCCTGTACCAACCTGGAAGCCAAAATGGGGCGGGGGGCGGGCCGCATGCAGGGGGAGCGCTCACATTGCATTTTGGGGGTTGTGCACATGCACATGCATTCGTGCACGCTTTGGACACTCAGTACCAAAAAAGTTAACTATTACCGTTATACTGTATTGAAAGTAGAACTTTGCTAGTGTAGCAACCAGTAGTAGACTAGTACTGGGATTTCAAAAAGCCCATAGGGGTAAACTGGCTTGCCTGGGATGTAAGCTACGTTTTTTCCACCGATAGGGCTTTTATTATTTTTTACATTATTAAAGGAAGATTGTTCTCTTGGGCATATCCAGACTATGTTTTCATTAAAATAGGAAAGATTAAAATTTCATCTCTAAATACAGTTACAACAGTTTATTTAGTGACTGTTTGAAGCTATGACGACACTGGAAAAAGTGACTTATGACCATTTTTCACACTTATGACTGTTGCAGCATCTCCACAGTCACATGATCAAAATCCATAAACTTGGCAACTGACCTATATTTATGACAGCTGCTGGGGGGGGGTGTCACGTGACCACCTTTTGCGACCTTCTGACAAGCAAAGTCAATGGGGAAGCCAGATTCACTTTACGACCATGTTACTAACTTTACAGCTGCAACGACTCACTTAACAATCGTGGCAAGACAAGTCATAAAAATGGGAGCAAAACTCACCTAACAAAGGTCTCGCTTAGCCACAAAACTTTTGGGCTCAGTTGTGGTTGTGAGACAAGGACAATCCTGTATTGCATTTCCCTCCTCTACATTCAGGATGAGGATTGGCTTTGAGGGCAGGAAGTGCAAACTACACATTCAGTGGTGGAATCTTTTTTATACTTACTCTTTTCAGAAAAGCAGATGTTGATCTTGTTCAAATCAGTCCCTCACTAATACAGCTCCCTCTTTCTAGGGCTTTTTGAAGCAGTACCACAAGGTAGATGTGATTAGAAAAGAGTGTTAGCTTTCAGGAAACACCTGTACGCTACTCATGAAACACTGCCAACTACATTTTGCCAAATCTAACATTTTACTTAAAAAAAAAGTATTTCTCTTATTTTCATTCAGTCACAAGAGAACCAACTGAAAGGGAGTCAAGTTGTGCTGTACAGTGTGTATAACAAGTGAATGAATATAATGGTGCCTTTGAAAACATCCAAGTTAAAATTAAACAGAATAAAAGTAGGGCCCCATTGTCCACTACCGAGCATCCAAATAAATATATATAGAGAGAGACAATGTATTCCAAATAAAATGTTCAGATATTTTTAAGAGATACAAAATAGTAAAGATGGGCGAACTGAAATACTCTGCCATCTGTTGATAGAGAAATTCAAACAAACGCATCCAGGGATGAAAAATGGAAGAGAGCCAAATTTAATGTGTGTGCACGGAAAAGTGAGGAGAAAATCTAAAAAACCAAAGGAATGACTATGAGAGTGGACAGTTTATAGAGACAGAGATGGTGTCAGGAAAATAAAAGCTCAGAATGGTTCAAGGTGTGCATTGTTGTTAGTTGCAAAGTCGTGTCTGACCCATCGCAACCCCATGGACAACGTTCCTCCGGGTCTTTCTGTCCTGTTCCATCCTCTGGAGTCCATTTAAGCTCACGCCTACTGCTTCAGTGACTCCATCCAGCCACCTCATTCTCTGTCGTCCCATTCTTCTTTTGCCCTCAATCTTTCCCGCATTAGGCTCTTCTCCAGTGAGTCCTTCCTTCTCATTGGGTGGTCAGAGTATTTGAGTTTCATCATAGGAAATAGTGTGCATAGGAAGCGATATTTAAAACAAAAAAACAATCTATTAATTGTTCAGAACGCAGAAGAGAAGGGGGAAAAACATTTACAGTATTCAATTCCTAACGGTCAGACTGAGAAAAAGAGTTTACTAAAGAAATATACAGAAAGCAATTAAAAATAATTTCAACATGAGCTTGACAGAAACATAGGGAATATCTTTTGATCTTGACTGAATTCAGATTTTCAGGGCCAGATAGATTCCATCAAAGCTCCTGAAGGAAGCTGGCCAAATCGTTTGTTTGTTTGTTTGTTTGTTTATTACATTTATTTATTCATTAAATTTATATGCCTCTCATATTACTATTGAACAACTCCAGGGCCGCTTACAAAATGATAAAAACAAATAATTAAAATTAAGAAAGATTAGAGACTAAAAACCAAGAGGACAGTCAACATGAAAACGCATTTATTTCATCTAGCCGGGTTGGCCTAATCCCTTCTGTTTGTTTTAAATTGAATTTTATCTGGGTAT
>JANHZT010002209.1:405279-420099 GCA_032468215.1 Stegonotus admiraltiensis | reverse complement strand
AAAATACTCTCTATGGTGCAGCGGTAGAAGGTCACCAGCAGTTTTTCATTCAGTTGTTGTTTCCTGAGAAGTCTCAGTTAGTATAATCTCTTCTGGGCCCTTTTGACCAGTGTTGCAATGTGAGTGCCCCAGGTCAGGTCCTCTTTTATGATAACACACAGAAACTTAAAACTGGCTACTTGCTCCACTTGGTCTCCATTGATAAGCAAGGCCTGGATGTCTGATCTATTCCTTCTATAGTCCACTATAAGCTCTTGGTCTTATTGGTATTAAGGACCACTTAGACTTATATACCACTTCATAGTGCTTTACAGCCCTCTCTAAGCAGTTTATAGAGTCAGGATATTGCCCCCAACAATCTGGGTCCAATAATGAAAAGAAAATCACTTAAACAAGAGGTGGTTTTGCTTTTGAATCTTTTAATAAAAACAAGCTGATCAAATATTATTGAGGAATTCTTATTTGTTATATTCTGATTGATGTTGAACTTGAACTCCCATCCCATATAATATGATTTGTAGTTGGTGTATTCCTATCCTGTTTAAATGGAATCTTTTACTATTGACTAATTTATAATAGGGTGGGTTATTTTATGTTCTATTTTTTCTGGAAAAGGAATTAAAAGAACAGCCTGACTTTGCTTCCTCAATACTATAATACCTTGTGAAAGAATCTTGAAATCAACACTGGAGAAATCCACAAAGTAATCTAGTTAATATCCTATGATGCATTTTGGAAGTTTACTTTGGTTTGCTTGAAATTTTCTTCTATAGCACCAAGAATTCTGACTTTTAAAAAATCTTGCCATTCTGTATATGTGCTGGAGCAGAGAAAGTTCAGATTTATTTATAGTATTAAAAAGATTTATAAGGCTACTCATCTTATACAATATTACCCTGGCTACCTAACAACAGCTACATAAAGAAAACACTATATACAACTGAGATAACATTATACTCCCATCCCAAATATATATGTGTTGTACTTAACTCCCAGTTGGCCAAGTGGCTGGCGGAACAAGTCTTCATGGCCTTATATCGTAATATTTTCTTCAAATGCTGTGTGCATTTTAATGTGTGTATATTATAATGGAAATATGTTTTGATTCATTTTATGTTCGCCGCTAGGAGTCAGTTGTTGAGATGGGCATAAATATATACACAAATACGCCCACTGATTTCAATGAATTAATTCAAAGATAGAGAATTATATCAAAGATTTAAGTCATAGAATGTTTTTAAAATTTATTTAACAAAATGGCTTCCCCATTGAGAAATTTTGATTCTGTAAAGACCATGGTTTTTTGTTTGGTTTTTTTGTTAGTTGCATTTTTTCAGTGACTTAATTTTCTTTGTTGGAAGCCAAAATTAGTTAACCAGTTTCAAAAAAAAATAGTGCAAGAACATACCGATACAAATCTGCAGCTTGCAAGATGAGAGGTGACCCTGCTTTTTTGCTATTTGAAAGTTCGTCATCAGATGTAGTTCTTTATTTTGAGCCTTTTGAACTGTTCGTAGTTTTATATAGATTTTAAAGCAAATTTTAATTGTTTTAAATTACGTTTACTTTTTGGGGTGGTTAGGTTAGCAGTCTAATGTTAGTTTGAGAGAGAAACGTGGGACATACTTTTAACAAAGAAAAAGGGAAAAATGAATCACAAGTTATTTAATAAGAATGCATGAATCCCAGGCTGGAATAGATGAGCTGGCTTTTCTTCGTCTGTTTCAGTTATGAGAAGGCACCATGGATCAATATAGCATTCTTGGCCGTATTGGAGAAGGAGCCCATGGCATTGTTTTCAAAGCCAAGAACATAGAAGTAAGTGGAATTCCTCATGATCTCTGATGCCAGTGTAGCCAGCTTTCCCCCCCCCCTTCAAGTTCCGGGGATGAACATCTGCTTCCAATTTTTGTTTTGCTCCCTTACCTGGCAGACTGGGGAGACTGTGGCCCTGAAGAAAGTGGCTCTCCGCAAGCTGGAGGATGGGATCCCCAACCAAGCCCTGCGGGAGATCAAGGCTTTGCAGGAGATTGAGGAAAACCAGCATGTGAGTAGCTTGTGGAAGTGCAGATTCATGAGTTAACTGGATCAATTAATGCACAGGTCTTCAATCTTGGCAGCTGCTGGCTGGAGAATTCTGGGAGTTGAAGTCCATAAGTCTTAAAGCTGCGAAGTTTGAAGACCTCTGCATTAACGGGATTCTCAAGTTCCATCTCAGGTCAGGCCTCCAATAAACTAACCTTTCAGAACAAATTAGCTTGGTTTACATATCGCACTAAGGCAAAAATAACCAGAGGGAGAGTGTCAAATCAAGATTATGGATGAACTGAGCCATTATAACTTTGTCATGACTTTCCTTTCCACTGAAACAACTTGCTGCCACTCCCTTGATCTTCTAGAAACATGGTAAAAGCTGGCTATAATAATTACTAGATTTTTACCTAATAATTGGATAACCCATGCCCCATTGGGTCATTGTTTCAGAGATATTTCCTTACTTAATCAGAGAAGCAGAATGACCACAGATGGGCAAAAAGCAGTGGGAGTGGAAGCAATTTCCTGCCAATTTTACTCACAAACCTCTTTTGGAGCACTAATTGACCAGCTTAAAGAAACTTAATGAAATGTGTCCAGCATAAAGTTGGGGGGGTGGGGAAATAATATAACTTAAGGCTTTGTAAACACCTTCAGATGGCTCATACTGTGTTAGACATTCAGTCACTTAACACGCTATACTGAGGATGGAAGCCTAGGTAAATCTTTATGACATCAATTGTGGGACAGGTCACCCAATATTGAATCCAACTTGTCTAACTTCTCTCTTTTAGGTGGTGCAATTGAAAGACGTTTTCCCTCATGGCACAGGGTTTGTGTTGGTATTTGAGTATATGCTGTCTGATCTGTCCGAGGTGATCCGCAACTCTGAACAGCCTCTTACTGAAGCCCAAGTGAAAGGCTACATGCTGATGCTGCTCAAGGGGGTGGCTTTCTGTCATGCCAACTCTATTATGCACCGGGTGAGGCCTGGTCAAGTTTGACCATAAGATGGCTTCCTTCTCTCAGGAAGATCACACCTTGTTATTTGACCCATTGATGCTGTGCTTCCGGTTCTTCCTTAGCTTCTGAGATGTTTTCAAATTCTTGCCTTGTCATTTCAGGATCTGAAACCAGCCAATTTGCTGATCAGTTCCACAGGGCAATTGAAAATTGCTGATTTTGGCTTGGCCCGGGTGTTCACCAGTGATGGAGACAGACTATATAGCCATCAAGTGGCCACTAGGTAAATAGCAATGGGCATGGGGTATGGATTGAGCATTTACCCAGGGAAGAGAGAATCAAACTGGAAGATGCCTACATCTCCAACTCATTGTAGCCACAGTTACAGCTAACATGTTTAGTGGTAATGGAAGTTGGACAAAATAGCTCAGCGACATTCCAAGGGGGTCCTTAGATTCCCAGTTCAGACCTTAGTCCAAGAATCTTGAAATAAGTCCTAAATGTTAAAAAGGTGCTGGAGTCTTGTTGGCACCACGCTTGAAAATTATGGGGACTAGAGTTGAGTTTCATTGTGAGAGATGAATAGAGTTGTATATAATATAATTTGTGTACTTTTCCCAATTAGATGGTATCGGGCTCCTGAACTGCTGTACGGTGCTCGAAAGTATGATGAAGGTGTAGACCTGTGGTGAGCAGCTTTAATCTCTTTCACTTAATCAGTTTGGATTGTTCTATTTCTGGGCTGTTTTAAGGGGGCAGCCTTGACGTGTTAGAGATGCAGTTGTTGAACTGACTGAAAGTCTTGACCACAATACCACCAGATATAATTGGTATGCACAGTAGGTGGAAAATTGCAAAGGGAATCCAACACAATTATACTTTTTAAGGGAGGAAATTATAAAGCAGATGTTGAAGGAAAGTTTAAAAAAAAAATCCAGGTTTCTCCAAAATGCTAGGAAATCACTCAGAATCACAATAATCAACATTTACTTTATAATATATTTCCTAGATTAGGAAAAGCGTTATTACCGTCATCCTGATTAATCAAGAGCATTAAGGAAACCTGGAGAAAAGGAATCTTCCTTCAGAAAAGGGAAACCTTTCCCAAATGAGGAAAACAAAAAGAAATGCAAACTTACCCAAAATAAATGGAAGTCTACAAAATGGAATGTTGAAACTTTCGCATGGAAAAAAAAAACATATTGAAATCAAGAATCAAAGATGTTTCACTGCAAAAGAAGCAGGAAACTGGTTAGGGAAGGGATTGATTGTTTGGATGACCGAGATGTTTCCCCTTATCCCTTCATCCAGCTACCTCTTTTTTTCTTCTTTAACCAGGGCAGTCGGTTGCATCTTTGCTGAACTCCTCAACAATTCTCCCCTCTTCCCTGGAGAAAATGACATTGAGCAGCTGTGTTGTGTCCTCCGGGTGCTTGGCACACCTAATCAAAAGACCTGGCCGGTGGGTTCAATAACCATTAGCTCACCCACAGGGATTAAGGCCCGGGGGAGGAGCGTGGATCTTTAAAAGTGAAGAAACCAACAGCCAAGTCCCCCCATTGTTATTCTTTTGCTGGGACAGGAGATTACAGAGTTGCCTGATTACAACAAAATCTCCTTCAAAGAGAAGCAGCCCATCCCTTTGGAGCAGGTGGTCCCTGATGCTTCTCCACAAGCAGTGCAGCTCCTGAAAGAATTCCTGGTTTATCCTTCGAAGCAACGTATGCAGGCAGCCCAGGTAAGGGGGAGCAGTGGGGCTGCCAGTATAGTGCAGCATCCTGCAAAGAACAAAGCAAGGAGCTTTATGGGATTGTGTGAAGCAACACAGTGTACAGGCAGTCCTCAACTTACAACAGTTTGCTTAGTGACCGTTCAAAGTTAACAACAGCGCTGAAAAAAGAAACCTTATGACCATTTTTCACACTTATGATTGTTGCGGCATCCCCATGGTGTTTTACATTTGTACCAGTGGTGGGATTCAACTGGTTCGTACCACTTTGGCGGTTGTTAAATTGCTGGCTGGCCCCGCCCCTTCCAGAAGTCCCCCTGCGGCTTGTTTTTGCTCCCAGGAGGCTGCAGGGAGGCCTACTGGGCCCAAAATGGGGCATGAGAGGGCAGCATCCCCCCCCCCCGGCAGCCTGTTTTTGCTCCCAGGGGGGTGCAGGAGCCTAAATGCTGCCTGTCACACCCCTGGCCACACCCACCCAGCTGGTCATTAGGGCAGAGAACCATTTGTTAAATTATTTGAATCCCACCACTTATTTGGACGCTTGACAACTGATCCACATTTATGATGGTTGCAGTGTCCTGGGGTCATGTTGATCATTGTTTGCAACCTCCTGACAAGCAAAGTCCATGGGAAAGCTGGATTCACTTAATAACCGTGTTACTAATTTAATAAGTGCAGGGATTCACTTAACAAATGTGGCAAGAAAAGTCATAACATGGGGCAAAACTCATTTCTCACTTAGCAACATAAATGTTGGGCTCAATTGTGGTCATACATTGAGGACTACCTGTATTGGCCGAAACCAGTATGTATGAGTCTTTCTTTGAAACTACTACATGTAGATTAAGGAAGGAGTAGTTTGAGCCCCTTGGGACTGTCCAAACCCAATTACATGCTCAGTAAGCCAGGCTGTTTTCTTAAAAAACACATTTTTCACACATCGGAGAAAGTCGTGGTCGTAGAATTTTTATGAGTGCCGAATTTTGATAGATTGAAGTTGTGACCCTGCTTCAGTAAAATTGCTTTTGGAGGTTAATGTCAGCCGCCAAACAACTGCAGATGAAAGCAAGAGTACAGTCCAGGGGTGAGATTGGATTGTCCCCTGCCATGGAGATCCTTTAGATTTACCCACTTGTGGGCATCTTCCACTCCCTACCCCAGGCTTAGCTTGTAACAAGGAAGCTGAGAAAATAAGCAGCGGTTTTACAAGCACTTTTGTATCGCATTTAAACCTGATTTAGGCTATCTCTTGGAATTCCCTAAGAGTGCCAAAGATTGTATCCTTATTTTGGATACTTGTTGAAAATCAACCCCGGGGAACAGTTCACTTCTAAAATTTCTTGAGAAATTTTGCTCATTGAGAAGAAAGCAAGTTCATTCTGTTATCACCAAAAGAGGGCACTCCAACCCTCTTTGCTGTTTTGCAGTGGATATTTGTCTATGATCTTTTGCAGAGCTACGAATGTCCATTTCCCTAAAGAATCTTCTCTAGATAATGAGCAACTTGTGGTACTAATTCAAAGGCAACATGCAGCTATTCCACCTTAATAGATATGTTTTTTAATTAAAAAAAAGAAACAATACTAAGCAGTAGTAGGAAAACGTGAGAAGATTTAAAGAGGGAAATTACATCCCCCACCTCATGTGAAATTCTGTGAACAAGGTGGAAGGATTGCATGGTAGAAGCTTGTTCAAACTTTGTTCATCCAGCATGAATGGCCCATATCTCCTTTTTGCTGTTAGCAGCCTTCCCTAGCTGATACAGGTAGTCCTAACAGTTGCTTAGCAACAGTTCAAAATTCTAACAGACCTACCCAGAGGGTACTTAGGACCCGGATTTGAAGTTCCAACTCTTGGACACCCCACACCCCACCCCAGATAACATGAATACATTTAGGTGGCTTAGCGGTTGGGTTGCATTTATGGCCATTTGCAACACCTCAACAGTTTTACAAGGGTTTTGCTGAAAATCGGCATTTACTTCTGGCCCAGAGCGAACCATGGACTTATTTAACAATTGCAATGTTTGTTTAATGACTGATGCAAAAAAGGTCGTAAAATCACTTCACAACCATATCATACAACCATACGATTGTGATGGGCAGGCTTCATTACAATTGTAACTCAAGGACTACCTGTACTTCCCATAATGCTCAACCAGTAGGAGATGTGTGAACTGTAATTTAATCCCCCCCCCCCAAAATTGGGGGAGGCTTTCTGAGAGCTTCCAGGATTCTCTAAGTGGCCATAGTGGGAGATACTATCGGATTCGCTCAGAGCCAGTCAGATGATTTCCTTCCTTTTGTTCCTTAGGCACTTCTGCATCCCTATTTCTTCACGCCCCCTCTTCCGGCCCACCACTCAGAATTACCAATTCCCCAGCGTGGGGGCAAAAAGATTCGTCAGGGGCTCCAGCACCAGCGTGATTTCCATGTGGAGCAGCCCCTGGAAGGGTCAGTTGTAGATCTGGAACTGGTGGCACCGTATGTGATTGATGTATAAAATTGCTCTCCTTTAAAGTCTGACTTTTATACCATCTCATGAAGCAAGTTTGGTTCTTCATCCCGAGGCACTTTAAATTCTTGTGGGAAGGCGCTGTGCATTTATTGGCTCTATGTGTGGGTAACCACAAGGCTGTAACCTAGTGATATCACACAGATGGCTGAAACGAATCGAGGACTTTCCAAAGCATGAAGGTGTTTTAACTTTGTCCACCATACGTGAGCCTATTGGATGGCTGAATTCAGTAGTTTCTGGCAGATATTTCCTGACCGAAATTCTGCAGAAAGAGACTGGGGAGGAGCTGTATGTGTAGCCTGCATTTGTCCCCTTTTATTTTCAAGGGAACCAGTTTGTTGAGTGATTTGGTGGCAGCAGATGACAAAAGAGGGAGCTGAGAGCATGCTAAGCTGCTACTCCAACAGAAGGACCAAGTAAAAGTGTTCTCTCCAAAGCCTCACAAAACCCATCTAGTGAGGAATGTGACAAAACTCTCTCCTGATATTCTTCCTTTTTTCCAATGATTTTTATTTTAGTCACAAAATTAAACTCCAAACAAAAGAAAACACACAAGAACAAAGCAAAACTACACAAGACATGGAAACAAATGTGCATTTTAAAAAATGCATACCCATAGTTTGTCCTGATATTCCCCCAACCACATTTTTGCCCCTTGGGATAACAAAATAAGGCCCAGATGTATTCAGTGGAACAAGGTCTCTGATCCTCTGAAGCAGGGTAGGGCCCAAAAGAAAAGGCCCAATTTCTCTTCTGCTCTTAGTTTTGAGGCCTTGCCTCAGGTCGGTCTCTCTCTCTCTCTCCCTCCCTCTCTCTCTCTCTCCCTCTCACTCTCTTTTCCTTCCTTCCTTCCTTCCTTCCTTCCTCCCTCCCTCCCTCCCTCTCTCTCTCTCATCTCATTTGTGATGCAATGACTGTTATAAAGGTTGATAATTAAACAAGTAAGCAATCGATTAAATTCCTGGGGTGTTGATTGGGTTATAGATTTTGGGGGTGAACCCTGAGGAGTATCCAATGGGAATGGCTTGTTGGGATCTGTTCACAATTAAGGATACTTCTGAGGATTGCTGCCGCTACCCCAGATCATGTGCTTAAGACCTGGCCTGATTTAGAAATCATCTGCCTAGATTTAACTCTGATGTTGATGAAGCAGGGACTTTGTGGGGAAGAGGAAAGGGGAGAAAATAAATACAGTAAATAGTAAGAAAGAATAACAGTTTCCCAGGTTCACAATCACTGATGCAAAATCCTGACCTACCAAGAAAAAACAAGTAAAATGATCACTCATTTTTGAGTTTTCCCGGACTGCAGAAACAACACCTAGTTTACATGTGCTCATGGCAATTGCTCTGTTTAACGAACTTGGCTGTGTGTTTGTGTAAAAAGTTAGGCTTAGCTAAAAAGCAAACACAGTTATTAAACTCAAACCAGGCCCATTTGAATAGTTTTTCCTCCTTCAGCTCTCTCAATTGAAGTAAAATAGACAGTACCTTATCCCCCCAATACATTGTTTTCTCCACATTTCCCTCTATAATTTTTTAAAAAATTGAATTGTTACTTTTAGAGTGAGCTGGGCTGCCTTCTGATCTCAAACTGACTAAAATTTTATTCCTTTTAAAGGCTCAAAGCAACAGTTCTTACATAAAGAACTCCAAACAAAATAGAGAATCAAAATATCAGGTTTTAAATAAATATTTGCAGAATCATCAAAACCTACTTTTTATTTTATTTATTTAATTTTTATTTATTTATTTTATTTTGCAAGATCTAGAAAAATTACACATTTGATTTATTCACTCCCCTGATTCCTGTATATGTTCAACCTTTTTTTGTTTCGCATATTTTTGATACCAGGCCAGGATTTTAAGATTGTTTCCAAACTATTATTTTTTGCTGTTCAGTTATCAGTTCCATTTGCAAAAGCTTAGAGGGAGTAATTTTACTGGGGGAGAAAACCTAGCTTTTGCCAAACAATATTTCAGAATCATTTTTGGCACAAAACAAATAATACAAGGATGCGGTTTGATGATTTGATCTAAGAAAGCAATCATCTTTGACAGTTTACAAATAAATTTCCCGTAGTGAAAGTAACAATAATTGTTCAGAGATATTGATTCTGTGCAAATTTAGTTGGGCTTTGTGTCTGACTGTGGAATGGGACATGAAAATAATAAAAGGAAGCAAGAAAAGCAAGGTAAGCATCATAATTATAATAATGGTACACATCTGAGGAGAACCGTAAATACAGGTAGTTCTTGACATACAACCATTCGTTTAGTGATCATTCGACGTTACGACGACACTGAAAAAAGTGACATATGACCGGTTCTCATACTTACAATTGTTACAACATCGCCATGGTTGCATGATCAAAATTAGGGCTCTTGGCAACTGGCATGTATTTATGACAGTTGCACTATCCTGGGGATCATGTGATCACCATTTGTAACCTTCCCAGCTGGTGTCCTACAAGTAAACTCAATGGGGGAAGCTATATTTGTTTAATGATTGGATGATTCTCTTTAACAACACCAGTGATTTGCTTAAAAACTCTCAAAACAGGTTGTAGAATGGGCAAAGCTCACTTAACAACTGCCTGGCTTAAAAACAGAAATGGGCTCAATTGTGATTGTAAATTGAGAACTACCTATACTCTTCATAAGAATTTTTTTTCTGTTGGGCCTCTCAGAACCTTTAGTAACCATCAGGCCCAAAACCAAGAAAGGCATATGATGATTCTTTCAAACTGAGTTCTTTATTGTTTCACACAAAACTAGACTTTTTTTTTTATGGGCCAGGCTGAGCACACTACTATCTGCATCTACAATATACTCTGTGAACTATTAGGGAGAGGCTGCCTTCATCCTCTTTCACACACATATAGTATCTGGGCTGAGTTGACTCTTACTCCTCTGCAATGCATCCTCTCCCTCTTGGAAATCCACCTCCTTACACTCTCCATCACAGTAATGCTCAGATTAGGTCTCCATCAGTGGTGGGTTTCAAAAATTTTTTACTGCCGGTTCTGTGGGTGTGGCTTAGTGGGCATGGCATGGCTTGGTGGGCGTGGCAGGGGAAGGATACTATAAAATCTCCATTCCCACCCCACTCCAGGGGAAGAATACTGTAAAATCTCCATTCCGTCCCCAATTCAGGGGAAGGTTACTGCAAAATTCCCATTTCCTCCCGATCAGCTGGGATTTGGGAGGCAGAGAATAGATGTGGGTGGAGCCAGTCAGAATTTTTACTACCGGTTCTCCGAACTACTTAAAATTTCTGCTACCGGTTCTCCAGAACTGGTCAGAACCTGCCTAAACCCACCTCTGGTCTCCATCGAGTAGGTCCATTGTTACAAAGAACTCCACATATAAGAGTTCCATCCATCCATGCATTCTATTTTCTTTTTCAAAAATACTCTACATATAGGGAATGATCCAATCCACAATTTAGCTATGAATCATTGATTAAATAACATGGGACTGAATGTACCTGGGCTTATTCTAGACATTTGATGCTATATGCAGTAGTGCTATATGCAGTAGTTGTTTCTAGATTATGGCAACTACCCTGAAGTGTCTCAACCGTATCTTCACTACCATGAAGTTTTCTTAACCATAAGGAGGAACAGTGTTTTTTTCCTCTCTAAAGAATGTTGATGATGTCAATTACGTCTACATAGCTGCAACTGTGTAGAAAAGAGTTTACAGCTTAAGTGAGGAACGAGAAAAACCCTTTAAGATTAGGATGGGCAGGGTGGAAATTCTTTCTTTTTCATTGCTGAGAGTGAAATTGAATAGACTAGGATGGATAAGCAGGCAGGGCCAAAGATCTTGAGACTCGGTTGGAACTCCTTGGTCATTATCCTGGCTGGTGCTTCTTTTCACCACACTGCCTGGCTTCTAAAGATAACTTTATCTCTACTTGTCTATCCTGCTGCATCATGGATTAGCTGCTTGTTTCCAGCCTATGGGTGGAGCTTGGGGTGCCTAAAGGGCAAAGAGGCAGCATTTTTGGAGAACGTTTCTTTGCTTTACATTTTTACTAGCTTTGCATAAGGGCTTTTACTAGTTTTGCAAAATGCTTCTGGCATTTCATGTTTCAGAATTGGGAGACTTAATACTTCAACTTTGCCCAGATGGTGTGGGAGAGAGAGAGAGGTACCCCACCTCAAAACCCACTCTTTGCATGTATATGCTGTACATCTGATTTTACTGGAAGGAAAGGAACTTTCCACATTCCAGGATCATCTGAACCATCCTCTGGAAATTTAAAATAGGTGCTCTCCTCCTAAGCAACATCTGTTATGCTAAGAGGTTGCTAAGCAACACTAGACTAAGAAGGAAGAGAAAGGGTGTTCTACAAATACTAATGTGTATTATTAATATTGAATTATTCTCTTTCAGAGGGCTAATTTATGAAACATATTTCTTCTTGTTCTCAAATTATACATCTATACCTCATAATGCTATTTTTTCAATCCTGCCACTGGCTGTATAGAATATAGTGCTGCAACATCTTAGCCTGATAAAGCAAACCAAATACAATCAGAAAACAATATGGCTCCATTTCCAGAGACTGACTAAAGAGATCAAGATACAGTGAGGCACTTCTGGAGCTCTTACTTTAAGGTTTCTTAATTGAAAAATCAAATAAGGCAAGGGAGAGGTTGTGGATGATCCTGGAGATTTGTTTTATTTTGTTTTTTGTTACTACCCTGTTTCCCCCAAAATAAGACATCCCCTGATAATAAGCCCAATCAGGCTTTTGAGTGCATGGCAATAAGGCCAAGCGCTTATTTCAGGGTTCAAAAAAATATAAGACAGGGTCTTATTTTTGGGGAAACACGGTAGGTTTGGATGAAGAAATGCCTGAACTGGGGAGGTATCCCACACATGAAATTTTAAAAGATTGCAGTTTAGTGGACACATCAATTTCCAGCTCCCATTTGAGTTGGGTTTTTATATATATATTTACTTGATGATTTATCAACCTCATGGATTAGTTCCTTCACCCATATCATCAGATTGTACAGCCTTCTTACACAAGAAAGGCTGTGACATACGTCCTCTTAAGTAGCCTTTCCAGCCTTTCTTTAAACTGAAGAAGCTTCTTGGATGAGAAGTGAAATGTTTTCAAAGGAAAAACGAAAAAACCCAAAAAAGTCCAGTTGCCTTTTGGGAAAAGCACCTTTGGGATAACCATGACCTGGATGATTGAGAATCTCCATAAACATCCATGAAGTTGTGCTAGTTAAGAACCTCAGAGGAGAGAAATACCTAGACCCGTGATGGCGAACTTATGACACGCGTGCCACAGGTGGTACGTGGAGCCCTAGCTCAGCTCCAGTGTGCATGTGCGTGCCAGCCAGCTGATTTTCAGGCCTTCCAGAAGTCAGGAAATGGGCCGTTTCCGGCTTCCGGAGGGCCTCCTGGCGGGTGGGGGAGGCAGTTTTTGTCCCCCCCAGGCTCCAAGAAAGCCTCTGGAGCCTGGGGAGGGTGAAAAACAGGCCTTCCAGGCCCACCATGCCATCCTGTGCCAAAAGTGGGGGGAGCGCAGGGGGGTTGTGTGCACATGTGTGGGGCGCATTGAATTATGGTTGTGGACACGTGCACGTGACCCCCCTGTGCTCCCCCCGCTTTTGGCACACAACAGCAAAAAGGTTAGCCATCACTGACCTAGACCATAAACCACCATGGAAAAAGCCTTCTCTTTGGAAGTTTCCTATCTCATCTGAGATGGCAGGAACATCCAGAGCTGGTATTTTATTACAAAGTGTCTGGATATATAAATATGGCTGATTTCCTCATTACATGCTCTGTAATGCTCTAGACTAGCTCTCACCCCATCACTTTCTTTTAAAACTAAGACTCTTATCAATCTCCATCTCCAGATATTCTCATGCAGTGAGTACAGGTTTGAAGTGAAGATAGGGGAGGGACATTTGAAACCACAAAATAAATATTTTGTCCCCAAATAGCTTTAGCAAAGATTTCTTTTGAATTTCCCAAAAAGCCTCTCATGGGCAGGACTGAGTTTCTGCCAATCCCTCTTACTCTCGCCCCCAGTAACAAGGCCTTTCAATAGATCAGTGGCTGCCATTATTAGGAAGCCATCTGATGTTCTTTCTTAGCTTTATCTGACTGACACTCCCAACAGGAAAGAGAGATTTTGTACTCACTTAGTGAGCTAGTCTGGACAAGATTTTAGAAGTGGTTTGCCATTGCCTGTTCCTAGGGCTGAGAAAGAGTCCTGGCCCAGGTCCCCCAGCTGCCTTGATGTTTTAAGTAGGACTAGAAATCACAATCTCCCAGTTTCTAACCTGATACCTTAAAGTGGCTTCAATTTTAAGACTGCCACCGTCTTAAAGAGAAGGGGCCATCAATGGATCTCTGAATTTTATATAATGGTATAGTAACTAGAGTACTGAAGTAGACCTAACTTTAAGTCCATTTTTGGCTGTGGAAACACACCGGATAAATTTTGACCAGTCACTCTCATTCTGGCCTATTTCAATGGGTAGCTATTGAGGAAGTAAAGCAAAAAGTGAACACGAAAAAATAAATAAATCCTGGAATGTTTTTGTGCAAATTGTTAAATAAAAGATATAATTTCACCCATTGTGGTATTATTGGTGAAATTGCTAATGTGGTGGATAATGGGGGTTCTCCTTTAAATGCTTTAAAATTATAATTACAGACCTGGATACATTCTGTCTCATTCTCAGGATTAGAGGGTACCTGTTGTGCAAATGGGGTAACAGAAGTGGCCTTGCTGAGGCTCTTCTCCTGTGATTCCAGAGGTAAGCCAATATTCAGTGAACTGCTTGGACACCTCATCTGAATTTTGCATCAGAAACCTACTCTGGTTCTGTCCGCCACTCTTCAAGAATGAAGATAGGACTGGCACAATATCATTACACAGAAAGAAAGAGATGTCCCACAACTTCAACACATTCTCAGAAAGGATAAGAGTTTCAAGTTTCATGTTTGTAATGAAATGAATGTCTGAAATAGGTGCCAAACTCAGTAGGCATAGTTTTACAGTTGGTTTGTAGTTTATAGCCTCTTTTTAAACAAAAAAAGTCAAGAATTTTTCAGGAAAGCTATTATTATTTGGAAGAAAATCATGGGAATGAGAAATGAGGCTGTAATAGGCAGAACAGGAGAAACAAATATGATAGAAAAAGAACATTCCGTAAGGAAACTTGGAATTGAAAAGGCTACGTTGATCAAGCTTTCTTTGAGGTAGGCCAAGTCAAGAAACAAGTGTGGCAAGTATTGCAGGAAGGCTCTTCATTATTGTTGAGTAGATTGTTTTTTAGTATGATTTGATTGCTTATTTGTACCCTAGGACTATCATTAAGTTGTACCTTATGATTCTTAACGAATATATCTTTTCTTTTTATGTACACTGAGAGCATATGCACCATGCTCTCATGTGTCATTGGACACATATTCTTTGTGTGTTCAATCACACTTGGCCAATAAAAAAAAAGAATTTCATTTCTATTCTATTCTATTCTATTCTATTCTATTCTATTCTATTCTATTCTATTCTATTCTATTCTATTCTATTCT
>JANHZT010002209.1:268533-290740 GCA_032468215.1 Stegonotus admiraltiensis | reverse complement strand
CAGGGGAAGGATACTGTAAAATCTCCATTCCCTCCCCACTCCAGGGGAAGGTTGCTGCAAAATCCCCATTTCCTCCCGACCAGCTGGGCCTCGGGAGGCAGAGAATAGGTGGGGGTGGGGCCAGTCAGAGATGGTATTTACCGGTTCTCTGAACTACTCAAAATTTCCACTACCGGTTCTGCAGAACTGGTCAGAACCTGCTGAAACCCACCTCTGCTACACCCCCAGATACTTAATACTGTTGACCACCTCTACAACTGCATCCTTGATACTGAGTGGAATATGACTATGCTGTCTCTAAAATTTACAATGATCTCCTTTGTTTTATTAACATTTAGAACCAGGTTACTTTCACTGCACCAGTCTGCCAGAGCCTTCACCTCTTTCCTATAAGCATCTTCACTGTCATCCCGGATAAGACCCACCACTGCCGTGTCATCCGCATACTTCATAGCAAATCTGGCACAGCAGTCCTGGATCATCAAGATGAACAAGCAAAGACAGTTGCAGCCTTCTTTGAGGGGAGCACAAAAGGATTGAGTGTTGTTGTGTTTTTAGTCTTATTTTAATAGCCAAACAGGATTATGCTACTTGGTTCAGGATCAGATGCTCGACCCGGGTGGGTCTTGGTGAGGACCATCATAATTGAAAGTGATTCGGAAGGTCGGGAGAGTGAGAAAGGTGGTGGTGGAAGGGATCTAAGCTGGAAATGCTGCAGTCCTGTGTGTGCGCGTGTGCCCACGTGCGATCACTTCACTTTTCTTTTAAACCACGACTAAGACGAGGGTCCACCTGTATCACATAGAAAAGAAAGGCTGAGTGATGTGACGCCCTGGGGATAATTCATAATTGCAGTTGCTATTTACTGTGCAAATACCTTCGTTCTATCAATGAGGCGAAGAGAAAACGCAGCAGGCCTTCAAAAATAGAAACGTAACGCATGCTAATAATATAATTACTCAATTATAATAATGTAATTAACTAATAATAAAGGGCTGCCACGGGAGGCAGCAGTCCCGACGCGCGTCAGCGGCCCCTAGGGGCCAGAAAACGCGTGACATCGGTGGCGAAAGGCTCCTAGGAAAAGAGCCGTCTTGCGGATTATCTGCTGCTGCGATGTGCCATTGGCCAGCCCATCCGTCCTTCTCTTCTCGTCCCGTTTCCACGGGCCTCCTTTTCAACCGGGGAGGAGAAAAGGAGAATAAAGCAATCGCCGTCGTCATGGCTACAGCCGGTGGTCCCTCCCCTGCTCACTGCTGCTATTTAGGGCAGCTTCAGCAGCGAGGTTGCTCCTAGCCGCCCTGGATCCCGCCGCCGCGGCTGCCGGTGCCATCCCCGTCACAGGGGCATCTTGCAAGGCAGGCGATCCAAAACCGGCTTCAGCGCTGGCGGCGGGGACAGTTAAAGAGGTAAGGCCGTCTCGGTCTCCTTCGGCTGTTTCTTTTCCCAGCATGGCCATAGCTGGAGGATGCCCTGTCCTGGCTGGATTGCCCAGGCTGTCCTGACTGGAGGAGGGCGAGAAGCGAAAGATCTCGGGTGGAGTATAGGGGGACAGAGTGGGAGAAAGGTGGCTGCATGCCCTTCGCGAGGATGTGGGGAAAAGAAGAGAGAAAGAGCTGGATGGATTATGGCATACTGGAAAAGTGATAGGGTTTGTGGTGGTGGTGTGGTGGTGGTGGGGAATAACGATGGATAAGATGGGACAAGGCCAATGAGAGGCGGGTAGTGGGAGGCCAAGTAAACGCAGAACCTATGGGGTAATGTCCTTTTCTGCCTGCTTTTATCACATGCAAGCACACATAGGCCAGCTACTTACCTGAAACATTTTGGACCATGTTATCTGGGGTGGAGAAAGGGGAGGGATCAACAGGACAAGCCATCCTCTGGGAACATGGCTTTAGCTCTGTCATGATTGCCAGGACAGAGGCCTGCACATGGAGCCAGGAAACCTCATCTCCTCTACCTTCACATCATCGGAAGTCTCCTGTTGTCCAGAGCGTTCCCCTAATGTCCCAGATTTAAAAAAAAAAACCATTTCCTTTCCAAGGGTCCCAGGACATTTGGTCTATTGCCTCGTTTCTGAAAACGGGGTGCTGATCTTTGTCACATAATGATGCATGTATGACTGAAGGAAATGACATCTAAGGGAGTTCAAAGGACTGCAAGGGATGTTCTCCACTTAGTAATTTAGCCTATATAGCAGTAATAGGCGAGCCGAAATAAAATCATCTTCTTGTATGCATCTAGTGATCTCATGGCTGATAAGCAAAAATGTGGGAATTGCTCTAGAACTGATAACAACCAAGATACTGCAGTACAGTACTGATTATTACAAACTCTAGAGGATTTTTGGAATTGGGGATTAGTACCAAAAGTTATTACCACTTTGTTTCCAGGTATAAGGCATAGAAAACAAATGATTTGTTACTTCTCCTTAACTTACTTGCCTGCCTGGACCCTGGGACTAAATTATGCTTGTATAATTTACCCATATTCTATCTTTCACCAGTTTTTTAAATTATATATAATTCATTCTCAAGAATTCTTGCAATGTATTATTCCCCCCTAAGTTAGGGGATTGTAGATGAGCAAAACATTTAAGTGGTCCAAGGTTAGCTAGTGGAACAGCATATGGTCAAAACAGAAGTATTTGGAACATGAAAGTGATCATAACACTCACTTATTATTTTTGTAGTATTGAAACCATTTCCTGCAATTGGTTTAATGCAGTAGAAAAACATTCATGGCCATAGTGAAACTTGAATAAAATTTATCTGAAATATTTACTTTGTCTCTTGGCCACCATGCTGTGTACCATGTCTCAGAAAGGTTGGCTTAACTAAAGTTATTAATGAATATGTCTTAGCATAATTTAGTAACCCACACATAAAATTATAACCACTATGCTGAATTAGACGAGCATCTGCTTGAGCTAGTTTTTCTTACATTCCATAAGATTTCAGCTCCTTTCACATAGAAAATCTATTAATCAGAAATATGACTAGCTAAAAAGCTTTTCCCTGACACGTCAGCTTTCAATATGCAGGAGCTCAAATTTTTAGTGATAAAATTTGGATGTAGCTGCTTCATCTGCAGGCTGGAGCAGTCCAGTCCAGGAAAAGCTTTTCCACTTCATTCTACACATTGTATAATCCTTTTCAGATTTATTTGAACATGCAGAGATGAAGGAATGAGATTACAGCTGCCTGATCTCCATGAGATCTAAAGAATTAAAAAAAAAACCCAACCTACCACTTATGAGATGGATGGCTAAATAAATTTGGTAAATAAATAAAAGAAATTAAGGCTTCTGAATATATGTAGGGAGGCCCAAATGTTGATAAATATGCAGAAGGCTCCTTTAAGAATGTATTATGAATGCAAGGAACTCAGGCACATGCAATATTACTGCCCACTATATCCATTTAATATCAGAAATGATCTCCTAAAAAAACAAGAAATTAGGTTTTCTTGACTAATTTCCTAAATTGCTAACTGCAGGCATATATGGGAGATCACAGAAATCATTTCCCATGTACTGTGAGTAAGGGTTAGGGATTTTCATATTTAAACATTGTTTTTCAGCTTCCAAGAGGGCATGGCAATAAAACAGAAATGTTACCTAAAGGAACAGAGCAAAATTGCCAGGCCTGATTTTTTATTATTATTATTAGAAAAGGGGATCACTCATAGTAGCTGTGCTTATTAGTGTTCTTTTGCTTAAAAAGACTCAACACAGAATTTGGGGACTTCTTTAGGAGTTGCAAAAAAATAGATTAGGGTTCATGTGTGGCCTCCTAGAATTGGGTGGCCATAAATAACCTTTCCCAAAGCCCTTTGAATTTTTCAGGCTGCAATCTTTTTACATTTCATGGTGTTAACAGCTGATTGGCATAAGAAGAATCTCCAAACATTTTCCTAAGTGTTTTATAAAAGTATTATCACAGAATTATCACAATTGTTCTCCGATTATGGTGTAGCAGCCTCTGTTGCTTGAACTGCAGTGTTTCATATGTTTGTAGCATTTAAACCAAATATTTTTACATTTGTTACACTTAGATTAAGCATGGGGGAATATTCTATCTATATGGACTGAGTCAGCTCCTTACCCAACATGAGCACATATTTTTAGTGTTCCAAATTGGTCCAAATTAAGTTGGTCCTTTTTAGAGATGTGATCCATATCAAATTGGGTCTGAATGAAATCGGATTCCTTTTCTGAGTTGATTCAGATGTTTTAATCTAATCTAAATCAAATCGCACACTTTTAGTTTATATCTCCCCTATGGCTGTCCCTGCTTAATATTTCAAAAGGCAGTTGGAAATGATGGCAAGGCAAATACTCTGTGTCCATCTGTCCAGGATCCAACTGCTATCTACTGACCAAATTCAAGTTGGCCTCTCACTTGGTAGCTGGGTTTCAGATCTATAGATTCTATCACAGGCCTCTGTCATGTTTTAAGTCCACCATAATGTGATGGGGAAATTGGGTGGTTTTAAAATGTTGGGCTAATTGCTACCAAGTCCAATTCCCTATTGCTCAGTCAGAACTTGGCATCTATTTTAAATGCTGTGGCTGCTGCCACCAGTACCAAATATTTGGTCGTATACTACTGGGGAGAGTATAAATAACTGGCAATGGGAAGAAAGGAAAGAGCAATGAAGACAATGCCCCATATATCCTTTGCTTTCTGTCTCAGGTAGGCATAGGGCAGGGGTGCTATTCAGCAGGTTCTGACAGGTTCTGGAGAATTGGTAGTGGAAATTTTGAGTAGTTCAGAGAACTGGCAAATGCCACTTCTGGCTGGCCCCAGAGTGGGGTGGGAATGGTGATTTTGCAATATCCTTCCCCCAGGAATGGGGAGGGAATGGGGATTTTGCAGTATCCTTCCCCTGCCATGCCCACCAAGCCACGCCCATAGAACCAGTAGTAAAAAAAATTGAATTCTACCACTGGCATAGAGCAATTCTGTTTCCCATCTGCCTACTCTAAGACAAACATAGTTCTCTTCATGCTCTCTTTTTTCTTCATAATAATTGACTAAGATACAGTTGACTGAAAGTTGGTTGATTTTTGACTTATGGCTAAGTAGTGAAGTTAATGGCTAGTGGAAATTTGAACCCAGGTTTTTCATTCCTGGTTCCAGATTTCTATTCAGCGTGCTATAATGACTCTTAAAACTAATTTCCTTTATCTGCATAGCCATGACATGGATGCTGTACCATAATCCAACAGGAAGACCACAGAATGTGAGACAAGTATATATAGAAAGCAGGTGAGGGATATCTTGTATATGAGAAAAATAGTTTTTAGCGTAATAGTGATACTGTCAATATAATTTAGGATGATCTGGAGACTTTTTGCTAAAAAAAATGCAATAGTTATGTTTTAGTAGACAAAAAGAAATCATTAGCAATAGCCAAAGTTGAAGCTGTTTGCTAAACCATAGTTATATCTATCATGAGTTCTGTCTTATATGATTGACAGAAGTTTCCATTGTTGTAGACGGAGAGCTGTTCTTCCCAGCGCTTTGGACTAGAGATGGAGTCTATGTTCTTGTACCTGAAATTTCATTCTGTGCCATTCTTAAACCATAATTGTGCTTAGAGGGATTTATTTATTTATTTGATTTTGTCTCACCTTTATTACTTTGTAAGTAACTCAAAGTGGCAAACATACCCAATTCTCCTTCCTCTTCCTCACAACAACAACCCTGTGAGGTGGGGTAGACTGAGTGAATGACCCAAGGTCAGCCAGCCAGATCCCCCTTAGGAGGTGGAATAAGAAGAGGGAATGATTGTGTTACACTATATTGTACATAATTTGTGACAGCATAGCTTTTATGCAGTTACTTGGTTATCTTTTTGTACTATCAAACTACTGCAAAGAGAGAAGCTGTAAATTCAGGACATGTGTTTATTTTTTTTATTCATTAGATTTATGTGGCCTCTCAATTTATAGAATATAATTCTGGATGACTCACAATAGCAACATATAAAAATAACTTTTAATAAGAAAATCAAAGCTCTTAAACACACACACACACACCCCTCAGATGCTATAACACTCTTATCCCAAATATACATGTGTTGAATTCAACAATGGCTGCCTTTCTTTACCCTCTAGTATCTTATGCCTAGTGCATATTGAAAAGTAAACTCGGAGGCAGGACTTCATTAAATATTTGGAGCATACCAGAAAGATACCATCCTACACAGTGGCTGCCTGCTTAAATATAATGCCCTTTGTTTATGACTTACTGCAGGAGTGTCAAACTCAAGGCCCAGGGGCCAGATCCAGCCCACGGGTTGCTTATATCTGGCCCATGGAGCCACCCTGGAAATAGTGAAGGACTGGCCTGTGGTGCCTCTGCCAGTGAAAACGGAGCTCTGGAGGGCTGCAGGAGGGTTACAGGAGGCCATCGCAGCCAGAAATGGAGCTCGGGAGCCCATTTTTGTTGGCAGAGTGCTAGGGCCACCACAGGTGCCCCCGAGATGAGTGACATCGAGCTGGCCACACCCATCCTGGCCATGCCCACCCCAGCCATCAAAGGTCAAACACAATCCTGATGCAGCCCTCAATGAAATCAAGTTTGACACCCCTGACTTACTGTGATGTGTTGAAACCACTTATTTAGGTTTAGGTTTAGGTTTATTAGATTTATATACCGCCCTTCTCCCGAAGGACTCAGGGCGGTGAACAGCCGTCAAATAAAACACAACAATACAAAACTTAAAAGCAATTAAAATAGATGAAATCAATTTGGCCCATGATTTAAAAAACCCCAATTAAAACAATAGAATTTTTTAAAAATTATTTATTTATTTATTTATTGCACA
Organism: Stegonotus admiraltiensis; assembly: GCA_032468215.1. NCBI lineage: Eukaryota > Metazoa > Chordata > Lepidosauria > Squamata > Colubridae > Stegonotus > Stegonotus admiraltiensis. The sequence goes on along the minus strand of JANHZT010002209.1, from coordinate 283,900 downwards.
ACACCAGTTTATGGTCTTTTTTCTTTGCAAATATTTGGAGCTTTTTTAGACCACTTACTGCTGAAACCTAGTGGCCCAATTTCTCACCATTTTGAGGCACATATCATAGAAAAACTGTAATGTAAATTCTACAATGGGATTAACATAGTTTAAAGAACAACAGTGCCACTCTGTGCCAAAGTTGTTCCTCAAACAAGGGGGGAAAATCATCCCTATCTAATTTGTATCACCCACTATGGTCCTGAGATTCACATACACACACCCCAAGTCAGTGGTGGCTTCCAGTCCACCCACAACATCGTTGACTCCTGGGTTCAAATTATGAATAAAATAGCAATAGCGCTTATATACCGCTTTGTAGTGCTTTACAGCCCTCTCTAAGTGGTTTACAGAGTCAGCATATTGCCCCCCAACAATCTGGGTCTTCATTTTACCTCAGAAGGATGGAAGGCTGAGTCATTCAGGAGTCAATAAAATTTTGGCTGTGCATTATCCCAGGATGTGGTTATAATCCAGTGCAACTGTTAACCATACGCAGTTCCAGAGCAAGAGCCAGTTGAATCTCCTGGTGTTTTGGTTGCCCACTTGTGATATCCTTTACACCCCATATTTTCTTTTTTACTTGTCAGGGGTTTTAAGTGTGTGCCAATGAAGAGTGGAGGAAGTGATGTCCACTAATATATGCATATGCATATCATGTATACTGGTAATACATATGGGTGTATTTTAACTGCATAGAAATGCAAATAATGTTGACAATTGGGAATATGCCTGTGGGGCAGGTTTATGGTGAGGGACAGGATAATTTGTAGAGCCCTGCACTTCCAGCAAACATTTTTTCTTTCTTTTTTGTTTGTTTGCTTGTGGTTTTCATGGGCTAAGTGGTGGCAAGGAGATAATCAAGCAAACAGCAGACCACAATGCACAGGTTGCACAGGTTTAACAAGTATGAGACTTTCGGTCAGGATGTATGAGCTATTTTGGATTACACTGTCTCCATTCATAGAGTTGGAAGGGGCCTTAGACTTAGAGGTCATCATCCAACTCCCTTCTCAGTGCAGGATCCACTACTAGACCATCTTTGACAGATGACCATTTTTCCTTTGTGAAGACCTTTGGCAAACAAGAACTCAACAGTTCATGTGGCAGTCATTTCCACATTTTATAATTATGGCAATTATTTGACGGACAAATAATTCATTCAGGAAGAACTTTCTGATCTCTAGGCTAAATCTGCTGTCCCCAAATTTTAACTCACTGGTTCTGGTCGTACCCTCTGAGGCAATAGGCAATAACTCCTTCTTGCCTCTATAAAAACTCTAACTATATCTGAGCATGTATTTCACACAACTGTTCTACAGGCAAACATATTCAGATCTTTAATCCATTCCTCGTAAGGCTTGGCTTCCAGATTCTTCACCATCCTCTGCACTTGCTCCAAATGGCTGTTGTTGTCTTGGAACTGTGGTGTCAAGAACTGGACCCAGTACTCCAAATAGTGTCTGACCAAGACAGAATTGAGCAAAACAATGATTCCCCTTCATCTGGACTCTGTGCCTCTGTTAATGCATCTGAAAATAGCATTCATGTTAAGTATCTTTTGAATCATGTCAGTGTCTCCTGACAGGACAAAGTAAAGCAACCTCTGGGGGACCTGCGAAGCCCCCCAGCTGGATGTGGGGGGCTCAACCTGGGTCCCCGAAGTGAGATCCCTGGCTGTGCTGACTGTGGCGCAGTCATGGGGGGTGCTGGCCCCCATGTCCATGACTGGAGATCTGAACGGATTGAACCCTGTGGCATTAGGTGAGTCCAACTCAGTGGGCTGATGAACAAAGACAGGATTTTGAATGAGAGGGGAGATGGAAGACATCTGCCCACATAATATTCATGCTTTCTTAATGTCCCTTTTTCCAAAAGCTGCAGCACACGGCAGAGCCCCCAGGTGACTTGTGAAACACGCATCCCTGCCACAGAGACAACCCCAGTTGCGGGAGGTAAGTTTTGGGGGTGTAAAAAGGGCAGATACTGAAGAGGTATAGGGTGGACTGTTGCTTGGCAATTAGTTTTTAACATGGGGCTCAAAATGGATCAGCAACTTTGTTTCTGGTTAATTTCCACTGAATTAAAATTAGAAGCAAAATATTTTTTAATTTGACCTTATCCCTATCTTTTGTGAATAACTGCAAGACCTTATGCAGCTTTATTTAACTAACTATAAATTGTTTGTGTTTTATACTTGGCCTTCTCATACTTCCACTTACAGTGCTTGTGCTTTGAGTTTGTGCAGGACAGGTAATAAGCAAAGGCAATTTTCCGCCATGCAGCAATATTTGTTACTATGACCCTGGTTTTTTTTACAATAACTTATACAGGTATGGTAATAAGGTATTATACACAAGTAGTCCTTGATTTATGACCATTAATGGAGCCTGTCCATCACAGTTGTAAGTCATGTCTATAATAAATCAGATCACCTATGTGACTGACTCGATTTTACAAACTTTTTTGTCGTGGCTGTTGATTGAACTCCATGATCAGTTTTGTGGCAAACCAGAAGTAAATGCCGGTTTTCAGCAAAACCATCATAAAAATGGACATGTGACTCCAGGATACTACAAACAACTGTAAATATGAGCTGGTTTCTGAACAAACTAAATGCAGTCACATGACCACCAGGGAGGGCGGAGCTGTCAGTACTTTGGAACTGGGCCATGAGTACTCCCAGGGAAGTCCATTGTAACTTCAAACAATCACTAAACAATAGGTCGTAAGACGAGGATTGCTTGCACTGTTCTTATTATAGTAGCAAATTCATTGGTAAACCAGTTGCTATTGATACGTATAAAATATAAGATACATTTTTTTCCCTCTTAGCTAAGATCACACAGTTTATTAAAGCCATAAAGCCAGAAACAGTAAAATATCCATAGTAGAACTGTTATGTACATCTCTTTCTAAAAAACAATGAGATAAAAAAGAACATGTATAATAAAATAAAATAAAAATATTATTATTAAAATAAAAGAATAATTATCCAAGCTTAGTTAATGGTGTGATTGTTAATGGTGTAGATGGAAGCTACAAAATACTTTGGGAGGATATTTTTAAGAAATAACAGTCAGTAGAAATCCCTGCCTGGAAACTTCTTCAAGATCAAATAAATGACTTGACTGCCCTTGGAAGTCAATGCCTTTTCTTCTTTTTTTCCCTTTGCCTTACTCTTTCCCCCATTCCTTCTTTTCCTACTATTTTCTTTTGTATTTTGTATTATAAACTAATAAACAAAATGTGAAAAAAAGATTAGATGAATGTAGTCTGTCTAGAGGCCTTATATAGGGAGCGGCATAGCAGCATTGGCTTAGAGTTTCTATGAAACCAGTAGCACGTGGACATAAGCCAAGCTACATAGAAGTACTCTTAAAACGTACAAAAACAACTGCTGATGTCTTTAATGTATGTATGTATGTATGTATGTATATAAAGGACTCTTCTGCCAAAATCTCATGTACTGCAAAAAAAGATATTTTAAATTCCCTCTTCACCTGCCCGGCAGCTTTGGCAGAAGTGGGTGGAAATCTTGAGAAGGGAGAACTGTTTGGCCCTGCCTGTACTTCTTCAGTTAATTAAGTGGAGATTTGTGAAGGAGTGCAACATTTATGGCAGGCTTAAGAAGAACTAGCCCAAATTACCTCATGGGTTAAACTGAGAAAAGACTCCCCGTGTAAACCATCCAGACCTCATAGAGGAAGGCAAAATATAAGCTTTAAAAGTAAAAAATATATATTAAAAACCTAGATGTCAACAAAGGATTAGTGCTTTCTGATCTTTTTTTTTTTTTGACATCCCAGGTGTGGCAGCCCAACTAAAAGTGTTTATAACGTTGGCAAGAGAATTCTCTCTCAGCAGTTCATTTGGGGTAAAAGGAGAAAGTGCGTGAAAGAGCACAAAGGGAGAAAGCAGGGCAGCTCCTGCTGATAGGAAGATGAAAGTAACTGCTTTGCTGCTGGCACCAAACAGCACCAAAATGACTACTGTGACCTGTGATCAAAGCCTCTTTTAGTCTATATAAAAAAGGGGACTGATAGCTCAGTCACTGCCATTTTGATGTCATTGGCCCCCCCGTGGACCTCTCTGGTTTCAAGTAATAGGTTTTGAGTGTCATGCAAAAGCAGTAAGTACAGGTAGTCCTTGACATATGACTGGTTGCTTAGTGACTATTTAAAGTTACAACAGAACTTCCCAGGCCTACTTATGACCCAGATTCAAAGATCTGATGGCTGCCTCCCCACATGATCACATTTTGGTTGCTTGACAGCTGGCCTGCATTATTGACCATTTGCAGCCTCCCTATGTCGCATGACTGTGATTTGCAATGTTTTTTTTGCCAAAAACTGGCATTTATTTCCAATTTCCAATTTCCAGCAGGCAATTTGCAGACAATTGTGGATTTGCTTAACAACTGCTGCTAAAAAGGACATAAAATCAGGTGTGGTCACATGGTGACTCACTTAACAACCAGCATAATTTATGACCATAATTTTGGGCTCAATTAGGGACATAAATCGAGGATTACCTGTTTGCTTTTGTTGTCAATATATTTTTACCTCCGAGAAATAAGATTTTCCTGTAGGGTTTTCTGCCTTATGTACAGCACTAAAACAACCCAGAATAGGATAACTTGAGTTGGAAGGAACCTTGGAGGTCTTCTAGTCCAACCCCCTGTTCAGGCAGGAAACCCTATGCCATTTCAGACAAATGGTTGTCCAATCCCTTCATGGTGGGCTTAGAATTCTGTACCTTGGTGTAGGTAGTTGAGGGACCTAATTTTGTTTCTTTTTTAGGCAGCAAAACATGTTAGATCAGGAGACAAAAAGAGAAAAGGGATGTCCTACTTATGCATATATCTGTCCACCACTGGACTGGATTTATTTCTAGCTATTGCCAGCGTGTAGTCCCTAAGGCACACAACTCTTGAGAGAGACATAATTTTCATGTCCCACCTCTGTGACACCATCCTATCCATCTTCTCAGCTTTAATTATATTCTCTGGTACTCCTGAGGAAAGGAGGAACTGACAGTTGGAGCAAGAGACTTTTTTCAGATCCAGATCTGATATCAAATATAGGCTGCAATCTTATGCCTGTTATTAAATCAAGAGGGAATGTCCCCTCAGGAAATTTCAAGGCACCTGGGATGATCTCACCTCTGCCACACCAGAAGCAGTTAGATGGTTAGCTTCCTTAGATATCTAATTATAACATCTATCCCAGGGCTGTCAAACTCGCGGCCCATGGGCCAGATGCGTCATGTGCTGGCCACACCCATGCCCGGCTTAGCAAAGGGGGAAAAATTGTGATGTGTCACGTGATGACACAAGTTTGACACCCCTGATCTATCCCATTGCAATTCTATGACTCCATATTATGGTGATCTTATTATGGTTTTATCTTAAATTAATATGTTATCTTCTAAATTGTATTGTCCACATATCTTACACACACACACAAATTATGACATTTAAACTACATTTGTATATCAGTGATAGCATGACCTCTATAGATGCTATACGCTAAATAAATAATCTTGAGGGGAAGCCCAGCTGAATTCACTGAGGCTTATTTCTGAGCTGAAGTGGACAGGATTACCCTTTTCAAACTCAAGCAGATGAATGACTAGTTTGTAATAATTTTATAGCCTTGCATTCCATAGCAATGACTAATCTTGGCTCAAGTTGGTCTGGATACTTGAAATTCATAGAAATTTCCTATTTTACCCATTTAAATGTGACTGTGAATACGACATTTTGCCTCAGATTTCAACTGTTTTAGTATCTTGTGTTTTAGCAAGCATTTGCTTATTTATTTATTTTCACATGTATACCCCACTTAAACCAGTTCTGCACTGGATTACTAAAGCTGTTCATAACATGCACCAATCATAAACCTATATGAAATTTCATATCTGTACAAATACTTTCAAATACTAAATGCTATGATATACCACCAGTTAAGTACTTGCTTCATCAAGTACTAAGTCTCATTGCTTATAAGCTATTAAATAATATGGAAAACTAGAAATGCGTGCATGTCGGTTATTAAATCTTTTACATAAAATAGGTCAGGTACTGTGCTGTACTGGCTCTGTATTTGACAAATGATTTTGTCTGGAGAATATCTGATACAAAAATTGGGGTGAGATATTTAGCTTTGATTTAGTCCTCACTTTGACTTAAAAGCAGAATTAAGCAACCAAGCATCATGTGGAGGTTTAGATGTCCACTCCACCAGCCCTTGCCAGCATGGCTGGTGGCAAGATCTTGGGTGAAGTGTGGTTCCAAACAGCTGGAGGAGCCCAAGTTGCCGTCCCTTTGGCCAAAGGATGCTGTGTTGTTGCCTGTCATGCATAGACCAAGATAGCTCTCTTTGTTTTCCTTCCACCTTGCAGTGAATGTCGTAGTAGTAGTTGACGGGAACTGTATCCTCCAGTATACCCATCGTCAGTCACCTTGTTCCTGCCTTTCTGATGGGCAGCCTCTCTTGCCCCGACGCCCTCCACCAACTTACGGTGCTGTACCCCCCAGTCCCATTATCCCCAGAGGCCCAGCTTGCGGCCAAGAAGCTGGACCGGCCCCATCACGCAGGACCCGTGGACTCAGCGTCCGCTGTTGCACCAAAGCCTGTCTGGGCGATGAAGAGGAACATGCCGAACGGCACCTCCATCGGGGGCCACCCTGCAGCCGCCTTACCCCCGTGCCCTTGCCCTGCAGCCCTTCTGGGCCCTGGTTTGGAGTAGGATCCCTCAGTGGAGGCAGGCAAGGGGCTCGGGTTGTGAAGATCTGGGACCGGCAGCGATGCCCTTTGCTGGAAGAAGGAGATGTCATCGCCAAGGTGAATGGGGCTGACGTCCGAGATCTGAGCCCTGGAGAAGTGGAGAGTGTGTTGCAGGAGCATATGCGAACGGGAGATGTGATCCTTCTGGTGGAAAGGAAAGGTGAGCGACATCAGCTCCAAGAACACGGGCTGTGTGGCTTTCTCCCCAAGTCTCTTGCTTAGCTCTGCCAGGCTGGGTTGGCATTTTGCTTTGCTTGCCTTTATGCCTGGGTTGATCCTGACAGCTGGAAGCTATCAGGAGGGAGAGCTCTGATCACTGCTTGGGGTGTGTGACAAAGGAGCAGAGTTCAAATTCTCTGCCAGAGAAGAAGCACTATATAATTCTCAGACAAGGAATTCACATTTATATGTAAGTTACATTAAATTAAGCGAATACAACCATTTGCAAAATGGCTGTAAGCATCGTGCCATTATTACTAATAACAATGCCCTCATATCTCATTTTAGTCACAGTTGGAATCTGATCTTAACCACACACCTGCATTAAAATCTTGCTTTAGCCACAGTTTTCATAAGAGCAGCAACACTACATGCTTAGTACAGACGCAACAGCATTTCCTACGATGAATGATGCATGAAGGGGAGACATGCTCCTTAAAACATCCATTTATGTGCATTGGAGAAGCTGAGACCTAATAGAAATCTCCAGGGTGCATAGTTCTGGTTATTGAAGAATGCATATTTCGTATAGTTCACATTGCATTCTTGCATCGGGAGGCACCAAAAACATTCCTGTATCCCAAGACACTTTGATGCTAAGGCCGAGGTTGAGAAGCTGCCTTCTTCCATCCCATGTGCAGAAACCTGCCAAGTCTAATTTCAACACTGGCAATGGTCCATCACCACACCTGAGAACAGTTAAAAGATGTACACATGGTCCTCGCATCAAAGGGAAATGAAGAAAGAGCTTAGAAACACCTGCAGTATCTGCTGCCTGCTTCAGTTACTCAGTGATGAGGTCTAGTCTTCCCAGATTCAAATGCAGTCCCATTGCTATCTGTAGGGGGCGCAACTCTAAATGATTTGGTGTATGGGGGGGGTGCCTTTGAGTCAGTGTTGACTCAACTACGTGGACTATTTCCATGCCATTTTTACCATTTTTCATAGAAAGGTTTTTCAAAAATTGTTTGCTTTTGCTTTCTTCTTAGGGCTGAGAGAATGACTAGCCCAAGTCACTCAACTGGCTTCATACCTAAGGTAGAACTAGAAGTCATGGTCTCCCAGTTTCTAGTTTAGTGCCTAAACCACTACCCCAAACTAGCACTCAAATGATCTTAGAGTAGCCATTATTCATGTAAGCTTAGACACCCATTTCAACACATTAATGCTGCTTTACTGATGCTCACTCCATCATGTAATCAGTGCCTTACAACAGAAGAAACCTTAAAACAAGAGTACCACGTCAGTCTTGGTTCTTGCAAAGAAGCTTTTATATTGTCCGATGCAGCTCTCATCCACACACAATATTCAACAGTTCTGGTTTGGATCGGAAGCTGCCGTATTTTATCATAAATGCTTATATGCTGGATGTGTCTTCTAACTGGGGTATAAATGTTGAAAATAGGTAAATGGCTTGCCTGTGACACTTCATACCACTTCATTCCACAAGGGAGTTGTAATAAATAGTACTGTATTCACGGAGTGAGAAAAGGATACTCTGAGATCTGAGAAAACGGGGCAGTAGCCCAGCCTCTCTTGAAGGAAGATTGTAGAAGGCAATGAAAAACTTTTTATGCAAAAATTGTATCATTTTTTTAAAAAATGAAATTTCAGATTCTACAATACTGATTTTGATTCTTCTCCATGATCTCCTATTTCCCGAGCATCTGAATTTTAACAGTCGGACTGTTGGAATACGTGTGCATGATTTTTGTTTCACCTGTTCAAAGGGGATTGTCTTCATTGTTTAGTCAGCTTCCCCAGCCTGGAAATTTGGGCAGTTGTACAAGCAGTTCTTGCTTACCAACTGCCTTGTGCACCAGTCATTCAAAGTTACAACAATGCTAGAAAAAAAAATGCGACCAATCCCTATATTTGTGATTTTCACAGCATTCCTCAATCACTGATCACCATTTGCGTACTTTGCAACCGGCTTGGAAAAGGTAGACATAATATAGAAAGTAGAAGTAAAAGCATTAGTCACAGTCAAATGATTCTTCAGTTAGGGACTGTATTGCTTCACTTAATGACCAAAGGGGAATTAAAATCATAAGCCCAGTTATGGTCACATGATTTTCCTCTTAGAGTTGCTAAGTTGCCAGTCCCAACTGAAGCTGTTAAGTTAGGACTAGCTGTATTGCATCTAATGTTCACCAAATTAGAAAAGGCTGGATTAAATAACAGTTAACTAAATGTTTTTATATATTAGCACTTAAAAAGCCAAAAGTACAGGTAGTCTTCAAATTACGGGCACAGTTGAGCCCAAAATTTCTGTTTCTAAGCAAGCGTTTTGCCCCATTTTTACAACCTATCTTGCCATCGTTTTTAAGTGAATCACGGTTAAATCACGGTTGCAAATTGAATCTGGCTTCTCCACTGACTTTACTTGTCAAAAAAAAATCACAAAACGTGATTGCAGGACCCCGGCACACTACAACCGTCATAAATATGAGTCAGTTGCCAAGCGTCCGAATCACATGACTATGGGGATGCTGTAACGGTCGTAAGTCACTTTTTTCAGTGCTGTTGTAACTTTGAACAGTCATTAAATGAATGGTTGTAAGTTGAGGACTACCTGTATTCATATTTAATATCAAATCCTGGTTTTCAGCATTTCAAAAGCTAACTCTGGACTCCACTGATATCATGTTTTTTTCTTCTCTTTTGAAATCACAAGGAGGAAATCAGAAGTTTCTGGGATTAAAAAGTAAAGTCTTCTTCAAGATGAGCTTAATTTCTGCAGGATTTAGGGATATATCCATGTAATTTTTTTGACAGCAGAATCAATCTGTCATTTCAGCTCCTTGTAGTCCTGGTATTCCCTGGAGATGTCCCATCTAGCTACAAACCAGATGTAGCTGCTTAGATCAATAGTTGTCTGATCCTATTGATCCCTAAATGTGGTTAGAGAACTGGTTTGATGTAGTGTTTAGTCACCAGGCTAAAAATCTGAACACCATGAATTCTACTTTGGGCATGAAGCCAGCTGGGTGACTTTGGGCCAGTAACATCTTCTCAGCCCTAGGAAGAATATAAAGGCAACCACTTCTGAAAGACCTTGCCAAGAAAACTGCAAGGACTAGTGATTACCAAAACTGTGTTATAGTGAATTACAAGTTAACAATAATAATTATTTATTCTGACTTTTCTGTACAGAAAACAGGCATCTTTAGCTTGCTTCCACAAATAAAAGTTAATAATCATAGTTTGGCCAGACCTGGAAAATGTAACAAGCTGCACTAATGGACAACTAGGAAAATGTGCAAGCTTTAGGAAAGAATAGATTTAGTTTCATGAAGTGAATCAGCCTCCTGTCAATATTAATTGCTATGTATATAATGCATCCATATTACTGCATTCAATTTTGTGTTGGCTTCTAAATACTATAAAAATTTACAATTAACTTTGAGACTAGAGACTAGACAAGATTGCTGGGGGCCAATCTGGACTAGTACCATGTTTCCCCAAAAATAAGACCCTGTCTTATATTTTTTTGAACCCTGAAATAAGTGCTTGGCCTTATTGCCATGTGCTCAAAAGCCCGATTGGCCTTATTATCAGGAGATGTCTTATTTTGGGGAAAACGGTAAATATTCACATAGCTTAATTTATTCAATTTAGGCACTGCCAGAGTCAAAATGATTTTGAGTAGCTCACAATGTAATCAAAAAAATTAAAATACAACAACAATTCAAAATAAAACCAACAAAACCAATACAGTAAGTACGTACATACACAGAAGACAGCAGCATCGCTAAATGGAAGTGTATTCACAATAGCATCCAGATGGAAGACACACATTTCACCTTATGCTCTGTTGAAGAAAGGCAGGATATCAGTGACATAGAGCAGATTTTTCTCATGATTTGTCAGGTGCAAGTTTGTATCACCAGTTAATAGGGGGGAAAATCTGTTTCTTTCAAAATGGAAGCTGAGTGTAGCAAATACTATTTTGAGTGATGGTTTTCATTTGCAAAGATCTGTCAAATTCATTTATAATTGTACCCTCTCACTCATGTCAACTATTGACTCAAAGGTAAAACCTGTAATGGTTTGCTAGGTTTGTGTTCCACCTTTCCTCCAGGAGTTTAGAGGACACACATAATACCCCCTCCTCAGGGGTGGGCTTCAAAAATTTTATCAAGGGGTTCTCTGCCTGGTTGCTGGGTGGGTGTGGCCATGGTGGGCGTGGCCTAGTTGGACTCCTGCACCACTGGGGAGGGGGGATGTTTTTGCCCTACCCAGGCTCCGGAGGCTTTTTTTGAGCCTCCAGGAGGGCAAAAACGGCCTCCCCAGACTCCAGAGGCCTTCTGAAGGCTGGAACTTCCGGTAGGCCTGTATTTTGCCTCCCTGAGCCTCCGTGTGTGCCCTGCGCTTACCTGCATCCAAAACAGGCCACATGGGGACTCCTGGGAGGGGTGGGCAGAGCCAGGAGTGGGATTTGGGGGTTCTCCAAACTGCAGAGAATCTTAGCTAGAGGTTCTCCCAAACCCCTGTGAACCCCCAGCAGCCTACCCCTGCCCCTCCTCTAGTTTTATCTTCCTATCAGTGATATGGAGTAAGTTAGGCTTGTCCGTATTCGCTCAGTGGGCTTCATGACTGAGTGGAAATTTGACTTGTCATAGTCTCAATCCAGTCATTTAAACAGTAGACCACAGTGGTTTGAAGAATCAGAACCTGAAGACATAAATACTAGATATAAGGTATACCAAGGTTGAGGTGTGGCCAAATACTTCAATCACTGCTGAGAATATTAGTTATGTTGCTTGGTTCTGCAGTTGGCCATACCCCTAACAGAATTTTCCCTTCGCCCTTCTTGTTCTTACAGGTCATCACTCCCATAGGCATCCTCAGGAAAACTGCTCTGTTAGACAAGAACATTTCTTGCCCAATTCCACTCATAACAAAAGTGGTCCTCAGGATCTTTCTAACCCTTGGGGAGGTCCCCCAGGTGACACTTTGACTGTGACCAGTTTCGTGGGTCCTGAACCTCGAAATGTACTTGTGTGTCCTGCTCGTTGTTCCCAGAGGCTGAGGAGGCCTCGCCCGGCAGGAGGGGCTGGGGAACCCATAAATGTGGATGGTCCGAAAGAACAACATGGATGTAGCATTGCACTATCAACCGATGGAGTTGCATCTGGAAGAGCTGGTAAGGAGGATGGAAAATATTGGGAATTTTAGTCTGCACCCATCTCCTGCCAAAATTCCAAACATTGTACTCATGCTCTTTGAACCAATTCCAAATATTTGCAAAACATACCTTTGTATGTAGTTTGTTGCTGTCGTTGATGCAACTGCCTTAGAAATGAAAACAAATGAGCTGGCACTTAATGAAAATACAAAATAGACAATTGCACAATTTTTGCGTTAGGTAATGTTACAAAAGAGTTCAAGTTTCTCGGTTATCTGGAATCCCAAATGAGGACAGGTAATATAAAAAAGCAAAGAATAGAGGAAGAAAAGGAATTAGGTCAAATGTGATCATCAGGTCTATTTTAACATTGTGTTGGTACATTGAATGTATTTTTTAGTAGTAGGTTGCAGGTATCGGATTATGTCTGACTTTCTGAGGCAAAGAATGATTAAACACATACACTTTCCCCAAATAAATGAGAATCCAGATCAATCATTTTTTACCTTAGAATATAAGGGGAGGGGCTGATAGTTCAGAGGAGAACAGAAGTAAGGAGAAATACAACCATTTTTATATCAGAAAAGCTGAAATTATTTAATAAAGTTGTTGAGGACAAATTTAGGAACTGGAAGGAACATAATCTTCAAAACACAAAGAGACTGTTTCGGTGGGAGAAAATATTCTGGTGATAGATTTCACTTCGTTAATTTCTGTATTTACGGTAAGTAAAAGAGGGCATTTGCTTCAATATCTGGTATGACAATTATTTTATTATAATTTATTCCCATTGCGTAGTTCTGTAGAACCTCCACAACTTTGCACAAAGCAATCAAAAATGCCATGTCATATTTGTCGTTTTCAAAATAATACCTTTTAAAGGTATTGGCAACCTAAGGTTGCCAATCTTTGTCATATCAAGCATCTCTGGCTGACATCTTTCGATATATCTGTACTACAATCATTGTTCATTTTCAAGAAGAATAGCTATGTTTCTAGAAAAACACCAGTCGTGTGACGTTTTAAAAATTGCACTTGTATGATAATAGGATTCAAGTCCATGAGGACATTTAGTAATAAATGTATCAATTTTGAAGTATCACTTGGATTTTTGAGTTAGGCTGGAGAAATCTATTTTCTTTCTTTGTGGCATGACAAAATGTACATTACTCTAAATTTTGTGTGCGCACGTATTGGGGGAAGGAAAGAGAATTAAAAGAATGCTAAGAAGCAATCCAGCATAGTGGTGAAACAAGGCTGAAGTCAGTGTAATTTTGTAAACAATCTTCTTGGTCTTTTGATTGAATAATTGAATGGGAAAGCAATCATTTGAGAAAGCACCTGTCCCTCACCTTGTGTTTAGAGAATTACAAGCCTTAATTTTGTTTCCATGTGAGAGTAAATAACCAGGGTTCAACTCTTTTAAACACCCACACCCACATGCACAGAGCAACTTGTTCCTCCTGGTTCTGAACAGGTTAAGCGTCAGCTACTCCGTTCCCTCCCCTGAAAGTCCTTGGTTTATCAGGCAAAGGGAAAAATTCCTGAGGGGGTCAGAGAAGAACGGAGAGCAAAGAGGCGCAGCTGTGAGAGACGACCCGCTCCCAGTTTTAACTTCTTCCCTGATTGTTTCGTCACCCTTTCTACCTGAAAATGTTTGAGCAAGTTCAGACCTTCCTACGCCAAATCCAGGACTATAAACGTAAATATCCACTGACTACCATTTTGTTTGTAGTTGATTTGGGGGGGAAGGAGAGAGAGAAAGGGATAAATAGAAAGGTAAATTGGGGAGGATTATTTTCTCTTTTCCCCTGAGGAAGTCCAGTTTACTTAAAACTAAAATTGAAGGAGGAAGGAGAGGATCTGTTTCCTGGTAACTGCATATTGTTTAAAATTCCTTATGGGGTTGTTGACTATCAATGATCAGAAAGGCAATTATTTTATTACTGTAGAAATCATTCAGCTTGTTTGAAAGTTCGGATACCCTGAAGATCTTACGAAGGTAAAGATCTTTTGTAAGATCAGAGGGTATTGAGCTGTAAATGAGCAGCAGGTAAAAAAAGTTCATTGGGATTTTGGGCATATTGCCGGACAATTGGCCAAATATCAGCAATAACAGGTCTAATTTTACCCCACCGCAAACCCCCAAACAGGTACCAAAAAGAAGAAAACCTGGAACTGATTTTTACTTTTAAAAAACCAAGCTTAGTTCTGAATTTGAAAACAAGTAAGAATGCAAGTGCACCTGATTGCCCCTCCCCCTCATACACACCTCAAGTTCTCTTTAAGTGTTTCATTTTGGATATTTTTTTTTATATCTACTTTTGGCTGGTGGATTCAAGTGAATCAACAAATCAGGTTCTGCAGCTTGATGTCTTCTCACCCTGATGCATGTTGTAGGAAGCGAATTGTTTGAGGGGGACGCACAGTGTTTCTGCAAGAGATCTAAGCATTTCCCCCCCCAGGTAACACTGAATAGGTTTTCAGGTGGAGAGTTCTTAAGCTTATTGATCAAAAGAAAGTAAGGAATTCTGCAACAATTATCTTTTTTCCTCTAAACAGTTTTTCTTTGGAAAGGAAAATGATGGAAATGATGAAAGGTGGGGGCTTTGCAAAAGAAGGGCATGACAATATGGATCTTTTGTTTAAAAAAACATAAACGAACAACAAAAAAGCCTCAACTAGAACAATCCTTAAATCTTTTTGGAAACTGATGGGCTGCAGTTTTTCTTCTTATCTTTTGATCATGTGTCAAAGCAAGCCAACCTTGTTTTATAAATTGTAGGTTCAATTCAACCATGATTCTTTTTTTTTCCTTGCAGTTAAGACTTAGGAGCATTCTAGACAAATAGGTTACAGGAAGCACCACCAAGATAGCTGCTGTGTACATAGGAACATAGTCACTCTAAACAACTGTCAGGAAGTAATGTGGGGTTCCAACTCAAGCTGGGTTTGCACAAGAATAAATAGAAATGAGATCCAGACAGCTGTGAGGAAATATTTATTCCTAAAAGCAAATTTTGCCTTTATGGGCAGTTGCAGAGAAATGGGGTACGGCAGTAGACTTTATAAGAGGAGCTTGTCCAGGATGTTGAAGTGTCTACATCAGGGGTCCCCAAACTTGGCAGCTTTAAGACTTGTGGACTTCAACTCCCAGAATTCTCCAGCCAGAGAATTCTGGGAGTTG